>MNCI01010443.1:411482-446800 GCA_015680685.1 Gnetum montanum
TGTCTAAAGTATGAACTGAGGCTTAACCCAAAAAAATGTGTCTTCGGCGTCAAAACAGGCAAAATGCTTGGATTTACAGCATCAGAAGCAGGGATACGAGTAGACCCCGATAAGGTTAAGGCCATAGCAAACCTGAAACCACCAAGCAGCCTTTCTAAACTTCGAGGTCTACAAGGTAGATTACAGTTCATCAGGTGCTTCATAGAAAAACTAACAGATAAATTAAAACCCATGAACCACCTGTTACGTAAGAACGTACATTTTGAATGGACTCCGCAGTGTCAGCAGGCATTCAATGACATTAAAACGGTGCTTGCCCGGCTACCCACGGTTTATCCACCTCAAAATGATAAACCGTTCTACATCTACCTTGCTACTTCGGATTCGTCCATTGCATCTATGCTTTGCTAGAAACGCGATGATGGAACCGAAGTTCCTGTATATTACCTGAGCCATGCATTAGTTGCCCATGAGAAAAGGTACAACGACGTGGAGAGGTCATGTTTAGCTTTGGTCTTTTCTTTAAGAAAATGGCAACATTACCTCTTCCGTAACCAGGTTTACATAATTTGTAAGGATAATGTACTGAGAGCCGTAACAGGGAATATTTACGAAACAAGTCAAATAGCCTGGTGGAAGGCCATGATAGCCGAGTTTGACCTGTACTATGTAGCGCAATCATCAGTTAAGGGTCAAGCTATAGTAAATCAAATGGCAACATCATCAACGCACAACCAAGCGACTATAGACCCAGACTTCCCAGATGAGAATATAAGTGCCCTAGACATAGTGCCCGATGACTACGATACTTTTTTAAACTTTGATGGGGCATCCACCTCTCGAGGAGGAAGTGCAACCACTGTCATTACCTATCCCTCTAAGGAGATCCAACCCTTTGCCTATCGTTTCGACTTTCCTTGTACGAACAACATAGCAGAGTATGAAGGTCTCCTTAAAGGTCTCGCGGTAGCTTTGGCCTCAAACATCACTCGGCTTGTAGTCCGAGGGGACTCACAACTAGTCATAAACCAAGTCATGGATGTCTATACATGCAAAGCCCAACATTTACAACCATACTGTGACTTGGCAAAACACCTAATTAGGTGATTCGAAAACATCGATGTGCAACACATCTCCAAAAATGATAACACCATCGTAGATGCGTTAGCCACATTAGCACTAAACATATCACCAGACATGTTCCATACATTACCAAGCTCCATAACCAGCTCTACGGAACCAATAACTAACACCCTACACACGATAGAATGGTATGATGACATAAAAGAATACCTTCTAGGCGGCGAAACACCGCGACATTTAACAAATGCACAGAGAGACGCAGTGCAGAAACGTTCTAAGCAATATACCTTGGTAGGGAACACACTGTGCCGACGATATTACGAAGGCATATTGCTAACATGTGTTAGTAGTGCCGATGCCCACACTATTGTTGAATAGGTACATGAAGGACTATGCGGAGGACATATAGCACCGAAAGCCATGACCACAAAAATCAGATGCTTGGGCTATTATTGGCCACACATGGAATATGATTGTCTCACCAAAGTCAAAACATGTAGTACCTGTCAAAAACATAACAATCTGATACATGTACCACCGAACGAGTTGCATACAACGCAAATCACATGGCCCTTTCAAAAGTGGGGGTTGGACCTCATTGGTCAGATAACCCCCTCATCTTCTGCTGGCCATAGTTTCATTATAACTGCCACCGAATACTTCACGAAGTGGGTAGAGGCTGCTCCCCTTCGAAAAACTATATCCAAGCATGTGTGCAATTTCATTCTAGAAAACATTGTAACCCGCTTTGGCATTCCCATGACAATCATCACTGACAACGGGCCACAATTTAGCAGCACTGAAACCAAAGCTTTTTGTGAAAATTTAGGGATCAAACACTCGTTTTCATCCCCTTACTATCCTCAGAGAAATGGATAAGCAGAGGCAAAAAACAAGATAATTGTTACAATACTTAAGAAAATTCTTACCCAGAGTAAAAGAAAATGGCACGAACAATTGGTGTACGCATTTTGGGCATACCATACTACACATCGAACTTCGATGGGTAAGACACCATACAGTCTTGTTTATGGTTCAGAAGTTGTTTTACCTTTGGAACTGCAGGTACCATCTTTAAGGATCACACTTTCTAGGCTCCTTGATGACAGGAAAAATAATGATCTATGCATCATTGATCTTGACTCTGTGGAGGAAGAACATGTGCACGCCCTCGATCAGATCGAATGGTACCAAAAACGACAACGGTAACGACATCGGCATGGCATCAAAAAGTGCCCTATCAAAGAAGATGACCTTGTGCTTAAAGCCGTTCGGGAACATCCGAACAAATTCTCAGCTAATTGGGAAGGGCCTTACCTAGTTACTAAAGCATTCAACAATGGAGCATTCAAATTAGCTGACATGGAAGGAAACGAGCTTACTAATCCGATCAATCACTTGTATCTAAAACCGTTTCACATCTGAAGTACAAGCTTAGGTACGTGCAAGTCCTGGGATCATGACTATAAACTGATACCATAGCAAGTCCTGGATCATGACTATAAACTGATACCACAGCAAGTCCTTGGATCATGACTATAAACTGATACCACAGCAAGTCTTGGATCATGACTATAAAACTGATACCACAGAAAAGTCCTGGGATCATGACTATAAACTGATACCATAGCAAGTCCTGGATCATGACTATAAACTGATACCACAGCAAGTCCTGGGATCATGACTATAAAATGATACCAGAGTAAGTCCTGGATCATGACTTAAACTGATACCACAGAAAGTCCTGAATCATGACTTAAAACTGATACCACAGAAAAGTCCTGGGATCATGACTATAAACTGATACCACAACTGTCCTGGCATCATGACAATAAACTGATACCCCACAGTGTCTGCAATGATGATAAACTAGCACCCGTCTAACGCGACAGTAAACTGCCACCACTATCAGAGTCCACTAAGACTATAAACTAGCTTGCCTCCTCATAGTCCGCTAAGACTAAAAACTGGCAATGTAACGTCTACCATGACGCTAAACAGGCAATGTCCAACAGGTTATGACATAAAACTAACCCATGGTAGTCCGCCAAGACTATAAACTAGCAAGTTCATCGCTCATTCATCAATCTGCCGCCACATTCACGCTTCATCACTGCATCACCCACCATCAGGAGATCCTACCAACGCTGCTGCTATCGACATACAACCTACCGCCGTGTAAGTCTGAGCTCGATCATTCACTCATGGTTTTCTTGTCTCCTTGGAGTTATGTTTGCAGGATGACACCCAGAGGTTTTCGCACAAGAATGCATCTCATCGAAAGTGATAAGATGAGACAATGTTCACAGCACACACAGCGAGATTAAATCAAACCGTTCACTAGTACATCCCCATTCACCGACTCATTCCCTATCCGTTCACAAACACATTTTATTCACCCATACCTCTGATACATTCAGTAAACCCAACACCTTTAACATGTTGTCACGTATTGTCACACATGAGTACAAAATCAATGCCGAGTTTACAATTGTTGAAAAAAAAACGACTCCTGGCACTTCCCATATAAGCCCCAAGCGGGAGGGCAGTTGTCTCAAAACCAAGTACTCATGTCTAAAAAATGATCGAGAAGCATATAGTTGCATAGCTCTAGCTCTCCGCCAACAGGTCCCCCTAAACATTAAACATGGGCCCTGTTCCTCCAAAGCATGTAACACAACTCCCCATAGCTTTGGTCTTGCCAACAAATGCTCTTGAACACTAACCAGGAGCCCTGTCCCGCCAAAGGACACCCATCGCATGTCTGAACTCCGAGTCTACTCAACAATGGCTATTGACAAGGACCAACATGCCGCACACCCGAGCACCCTATCTCCCAGCATAGTTTCTTGGGGAGTCGCCACTCCCCACAATCTCTCTTCTCCTATCAGCTACAAATTTCCCTTTTCAATCTCATGTACTACTGAACACAGTGCGATGATGTCTAGTCCAGCAGCAAAGGACAAAGTCTATATCATGTTGCTTGTGGTGTTTTGCACTTCTTTGTCGACGCTTCTCGGGTCAATTCCTCCAAGCGTCAATAAAGAGGGGCCAATGAAACACCACAAAATTTCGAGTTTAGTGCTTCCCCAGCAAAAAGCAGGTCCCTGCGACCCACAAACGGCCACGGCTACATTTGGCGTCCCACATTGTAACTTCTGGAATCAAAAGGATTACTTTTCACTAAGTGCAGTACCAGCATATACGCCCAGCGTATATGCCCAGCATCAACAGCGTATACACCCAGCGTATACGCCCAGGAGACATCCGTCCCACACGCCCAATGTACACGCCTCGTCTGTACCCTCAGCACCACAGATGCACACGCCCGACGATGAAGTCTCAATGATAGAATGAAGACAACACCGAAGAGCAAGAATTCAAGCAAGTTGGCAGCCGTCAGCGTATACGCCCAGCCATTTTTGGCATGTACGCCCAGCGTCCATGACATCTCCATCCAAGTTCGCACGTCTAGCATGTCCAGCGTATACGCCGGCATGATGTGGCGTATACACCCGGCAGATGTAATATGTTGTATATTTGTAAATTGTATGCACCCAGTCAATGCGCCATGTGTCTCCTAACCTGAGTCTAGCATAAAAACTAGTATAAAAATCCCACTTTTCCACTCCATCCAGAGGGTTGGCAAAAAAATCCCAGAGCACACCAGAGACATCTACGCTGCGCACCAAAGCTCAAAACCCTCTTACGCTGGAAAACCTGTATGCCATGCACAGTCTCTATGCCACGCCCATAGCGTAATCTAGCCTAGCCACCCTCCCATCCACCATTGTTGTTCGTCCGCCTTGTGCTTCGCCACAACTGCATTAGACCGGTGCACTGTATTCTCATTATGTAATATCATTGTTACATTTGCTGCATAAGATTGTTTACAGTTTTACATCAATTTGGCCCACACATTCTGATTATGCCCATTTACGCTTACGCTCCGTTTGCATCTGTTTTACGGTGTTTATACCATTTACGCCCGTTTACGCCGTTTACGCATAACCCAGCGTATAGCGCTTTGGCATACGCGCGGGTAAATCCTTGTCTGATCCTTGTGAAGACCACCCAAGTTACTCTGCCTTTGTGCATTCCAGCTCGCCCTCAGGCGAAGGCAGGGTCTTCTATTCTCGTCCTGCGATCCTACGGTCTCTGTTTCCTTCCAGCCGGTGACTGACGATTTCAGGCGGTATAGAAAGCAAAGTAAGCAATAAATAACAATAACAATTAAATAAATAACAAAGTGAATGCTGCAATGATGAAGTAATCTCAATCTTTATTTCTAGTCATGTGTGTGTCCAAGTACGTCACACTCGAATAAAGGATGTCGTACAATTACAATCACCACACTGCAGGCAAACACTAGAAAATAATCTATCTCTGGAGGGATCAAACTGCCAGAGTTTAGCTACAATCTAACTCTATGTTGTAAAACAAGAAAGAGTCACTTCTTATTTATAGACATTGTAGCAAACTACGATATCATGTACACGATATCGCAAGGGAAGACATGATATCGCGAGGATGCAATATCGCGGCGAATGCTATATAACAGCAGATGCGATATCACATACACAATATCACGGCCCATGCGATATCGAGTCCCATCACCAAGAATATGATAAAATCATTAAAGAGGATCTTTGAAAGCTCAAAAATTAAAAAATTTAATCAAGAATGTTTTTATTAAATAAAATGTGTAAAGGAGCACATGGTGTAATGTAAAAGATGGTTGCATAAGAGATTCTATTTGCAAGAATGCCTAAGGATAAGGTGCTTAATGAACACCACCAAGAGATATGCATTTGGATCCTCCCCATAGTGGCACATGCCTTGTTTGCCCTTGCCTAACCTCAACCTAAGGAGTCCGTTGACCCCAAAGGTGATTAATGGTCAATGGAAGTTAAGAACCAAAACCTGGAAGATTCTACCTAAGAATTCAAATATGTCAAACCAAGACATAGAATCAATAACATGGAAACCAACAGTGAGGTAAGTTATGGATAGCATAGATGAATGATGGAGAAGGTGGAATGGAATCTTGAACCAAGGTCATAAAAATTCCCTTGTGGAGTTCATGTTTAAAATGACCAAATAAGATCCATTATTAGTCCAAACCGAAACCATCCTCTTTCAGTGACTTCACATCATCACTCCAAGACTGATCCACCCCCTTAAGATACAAGAGTGCTCCCACGAAACAACCACCATTCAATAGAGAGAAGAGAGATAGGAAGTAAGAGAGGGCCTTACTTAGAGGGGACATTCAGGCATGGGTAACATGTCTTTCTAGTTCCATAACTAGTGCTTGTAGCCCGTTTATTTTTCTAAGGGATGTGCCTTAAATTCCTATCATGTTTTAATTTTTTTTCTTTTTTTTCTTTTTTGATGGGAACCACACCATGCAAAGACTTTATTTGACTTGCCATTATTGAAACATAGAATAGTAAGAAGTTAATGAAAAACACTCAAGCACTCAAGTAAGTAGAAGAGTACAAAGAGTACCAAGTCCCCTTGAAGTCACACCCTATTCAAACCTTTGGATCCTTTCCAATTTTGGAAACTACCAAGGTCATAAAATATTAACAGTTGATTTAATGAAAGGGACCTCAAATTTCCAAAACAAGTAAAACCATAGAGTTTGTGGATGAGTGAATGTCGTGAACTCACTACCTTTTCCATGAAAAAGAAACCATGACTAGGTAATTAGTACAAAAATTCAAAAATAGAAACTAGACATTAGCAAACAAAACATAGAGCACAAACGATCTTTAGTAACAACCACAGCACCACTGCGTCCTATTAGCACAAAGCATTTTTATTAGCAAAAAATTGAAAATCACACTCAACAAAACAAGGTAAAATATATAAGAAAGTGTAAAATATCCAAAAAGGATTCAAACATACTAACAATGGTGTAAAACAAAAAATGATGTAAAATAGAAAAAAGATTTAAAATCAAAAAGGTGTAAAAGAAACAAATTGTAAAGACAAGAATCTGTAAAACAAAAAATAGAAAAACTGAGGATCCATATGGATGATTAGCATGGATGACCATCTTCCCCGCGATTGAGTTGGAAGGAGGAGATTTGAAAAATTGAGCATGGTTGTCCATTCATTGAGGTATTTGTTGCACTAGCTTGCTTAGGTTTATTGAAAAGCTTCACTTGTTGGATGTTGACCAACTACTTTTTATTTGGGCTCTCAAGTTTGTATATGGTCATGGCCCCAAAAGGAAAGGTTTTATAAATTATATAATATCCCTCCTACAATGTTTGGAATTTGATTTTTTGAGGTACATGTGTGGGGTTCTAGTAGAGAACCTTATCTCCAGGTTGAAATTTTACTTTTCATCTTCTTAGGTCATGTTGTTGCTTGTTGAATGCCTTGTGAACTTTATTTAAAGATAGGACCACTAATCACTTCTTATCTAGCAAATTGAGGTTGATTAATTTTTCCTTTTGTGCTAGACTTAGGTCAAGATTTAGGTTGCATGCTATTAAGAGTGTACGGAGCTTGAATTGAATTGGGAGGGTTGGAAGTTTTCTGTACACTAACTCATAGGAAGAGTAATCGATAGGAAGTTTCCATGTTGAGTGGTAGGCCCATAGGACATCATTGAGTTTTATGCTCCAATTTCTTCTATATTTACTTATGGTTCTTATTAGGATCTTTGTGATCTCCCTATTAGTTACCTCTACTTGACTGTTGGCTTGGGGTAATAGGGTTTTGTTAATTTATGTTCAATCCCTAAGCATTGCATTAATTTTCTAAAAGTGGCACATGTAAAATGACTTCCATTGTCAGAAATTACTGCATGTGGCACCCCAAACCTATTTACAATATTTTTTGCACAAATCTAGCTACATTGGATTATGTACAATTAGTGATGGCTACTACTTCTACCCATTTGATGCAATAGTTGACTACTACATTGATGTATGCTTTTCCATTGGACATGGGTGTGATGGGACCCATGAAGTTTATGCCCCATATGTTAAAGGACTCTAGTGGCTGAATTCACTATTGAGGACTCTCCATTCGTGCAATCATCCTACCATCTCTTTGATAACATTCACAAGATTAGACAAAATGATGGTCATCCCTAAAGATTATAGGTTAATAGTATCTTGCCATCAGGATTTTTATGGCCGTGCACCTCCCTACATAGTGGCCTTCGCAAGGGCCTTCATGGGCATCCTAGAGAATGCACAATTGGTCCATGTCAAGGACATACCAATGAACTAGGTCATCGACACACACCTTGTAGAGGTGTTCATTGATTTCCATGAACTACTTTACCTAATGAAGAAACTATTATTTTTTCGTAAAATCCAGATCTTGTGGCATCTTCCAAGTGAGAATTTAAGTGAGGATGCATCATACCATTTTGTTTCTATGGTCATTTATCACTTATGTAAAGAGAATTTCATCTGGAAATTGATCAAAGAGTCGGCTCTCCTCCTCTTTGTTGTCCCATATTAACCAAGAGAGATGTCTCCACACTTCTTCTTAACCTCTTCGAAATGATCCTTAGATAACCAATGGACTCTATAGGGCCTAGGATGTGGAAATGTCTTCAAACCAAGCTTAGAAATAGCCTTTGAAGAAATCATATATTTTCTTAAGCTCCACCATCAATTGTAATGTGTATCCATTCACCACTATCTAGACACATAGCTCTAATCCTAAAGAGCATCTTTCTTCTAGGATCTTCATTGGCATTAACATTTTTCATAAAATGTAATAATTAATTTGAGTAATATCTTCAATCATTGGTGCATGAGGATTACCTTCATCAAAGGGTTCTTCATTTTCCAAGATCTAAAGTTCCTTGCCTATGGAAATCTTTGGCTTTTTACACTTTCATTATTTGTGTTCCTTTTCACCACAATTGAAGCATTGAAGTTTGGATGCATAGCAACTTCCTTGACCTTTTCCATTATTGGAATATTCTTTCTTAGAATCTTGGTCTTCCTTAAACTTCTCTTGCTTCTCCTTTGTGTCTTCTTTGACATTTCCCTTCTCCTTAGCTTCTTTCTTAGCTTTATAAGCTTTGGATTCATTGCCTTTAGAAAATTTGGGATCTTTGTTATATCCTTGGAGTTTTTTTTCATCCTTAAGAGATAATTCAAAAGCCTCATCTAATGTTTGGGGCTCATAGAAGGATAACTATTTTTGATACTCCCTTTTAAGTCCTTCTTGAAAGTTGAATGCTTATTCATAATCATCCCAATGAACTTTTTAAAGTTGGAATGCCTTACAAAAATCTTTGTATTAGTCCTTCACACTCTTATCACCTTACCTTAGGTACTTTAATTTTTGGATGACCTCTTATCTATAATAAGTCTCCTCAATTTTTTCCTTGAGCATGAACTACATTAAAGACCAATCCTTAATAGGAGTATTATTATTAATCTTGTAAGAATAACTTTCTTTCTCCCATCATATAAATACTATGCCTTCCCATTTGGTTTTAATAAAAGGTACCTTTTGATGATTTTCCACATCTTCAAGTTCAAAGTACTTGTTAATCAGTTTTAGTTGAGAGAGAAAAGATTTAGTTCCTTCCATGCCATTGAAGGATTTGACTTCAACATGAGGCATCCTTGAAGCATGTTTGAAAGCTTTTTCAATAGTGAATTTCATTCCTTCACCTTGCTTCCTTACAGGTTGATAAAGTATCTTTGATTGGTTGTGTTGACGAGATGGCATTGACACGATCCCATCAATGGGAGCCTATCAACATTTCCCACTTTGACATGTATCCATCGACATGCCACCCTAGTGGATTTATAAATACGACACCCCGGACATGTTAATGAAAGTTAGAATTTCAATTTCTAGCAAAACTCTTGCAGTTTGTTTCCATGAGAGAGAGAATAATTTTCTAAGTTCTCATAGTAGGAGTTAATGAGTGTACAGATATTTATTCAAGCACTATTGTACCTTAGCACCATAGTGTGTGCAACAATAAAGATGAGCTTTTTGATAAACCTTGCAGCACTTGGACTAGCTTAATGATTTATTTATGCATTTATTATTTTCATTAATTAAGAGATTAATTAAGCTAAGATGATTAATACTTTAAGTAATTAATTAATTAAGCTAAATAGACTAGCATATATAAGTACAACCACTTCAAGTATATATATAACACTTGATAATCCTAGTAATGCTTAATGTTTGGTCATCTAGCAATGTTGTACGTGTTCAGAATGTGTACAAAAAGTGGGATCGAATGGTTATGTTAGGATAGTTAGTTATTAACTAGAAATTAAATTAGTTGATTTCATCAATCAATTTATTTTTAATCTATTACCAACCTTAGGAAAATAGAATATAAAATAATAAAAATCATGTGCCTTAATTACACTTAACCATAAAATTGAGCCTTGAAAGTGTAGTTGGAAAGACAAAGATCATTCCATGATTAGATTCACCTTCTAGATTAAATCTTATGTGCGAGAACACTAGGAATCCATAGAATTCAACCAGATCGCACATGAATGCCTTACTGATTCATATGATTGGGTGTAGAGGAACCTTGCCACTCATTAGAGACTTAGAAGGAAGTTTCTTTTTTTATTTCATAGGAAAAATGAAATCTTGAGGGTTATTTTCAACACTAGGAGCATGAAGAAAACATCATCTTGAGCTTCTTCTTCTCCAAAATATTCATCTTTAAAAGGAATATTATCTTCAAGGGATGGCATTGAGGAATGTCTTGAAGAAGGTCTTGGTAAAGAATGGCATGAATTTTACCCTAGCTTGGATTCTTTTGATGAAGTAGCATGTTCTTGTTTCTATCCAAGCTTTTCAATTTTCTCAACAATGAGCTTGAGAGCATTTCTCATGTCATCCATGCCTCTTGATAAAGCTTGAACTATCTTATTCTTTGTAGGCATGATAACATTCTACAAGGAAAGGTAAAATTTTCAAACTTTCTCAAAAAATAAGACAAGAAATACTTGGATTGTAAGAGAAATGAGCATAAGATCTTCAAACCCTATCTATTACAAGCCAATGGGTGTCCAATTCCATAATTATCTTCCAATTCTTGAAAGATATGATAAACTCACAGATGAAAGGGAAATTTTGAAATCCTAGGATGAGTAGAACAAGTAGTAAGAGAGAATTCATCCAAGCTTGAGAATTTGGAGTGGTTCTTTGCAATTGAGATGAGAATTATCCACTTGAATGCAGTTGTCTTCAATTCCAAGCTACTCTGATACTAATCTAATGAGGAACTCCCATGGATTCCACAATCCAAGCTCTTTCAATGTCACAAAAATAGTAAATTTGAACAAGAAAAGGAAAATAAAAGCTTTATTCTTACTTAAATAGAGAATTTACATATGAAATGAAGCATAAATTCCCAAGGATAGACAAGATATTCAATCAAACTCTTATACACTCAAACAGAAAAAGCACACTCTCACATGGATGATGATCAAGGCACTTAGCCAAGACTATATCTCTCTCTACTCTTCTCTCAAATTCCTATACTCTCTCTTTACTCTCTCTTTTGATTGAATTGAAGGCCTAAGAGGTCTATTTATATCCTTCCCCTCTATCTCCTAATCTTCCCTTCAATTTACTATTCAATTTGATCTCCATTAAATTCCATATGAGACATCTTGGAGAAATAGGAGACGTCATTCCTGAGTGTAGAGATGTTGGAGAAGACATCTTGAAATCATAAGGGACATCTTGTCTAAGATGTTTTAAAAGTGTAGAGACATCTTGAATGCAGCTAAGACTTCTTACTATTAGGGGAGATGTCTTACCTAGTAGGGACAAAATTACATATGCTTATTTTAAGGCTTGGAACCTCTAGACACCTCCCAAAAAGTCCCCATAGCTCCTAGAACCTTCTAAACTCATCAAAATATTCCCAAAATATTCCCAAATATGTCAAAATACCCTAAGATCATCATTAACATAAAAACACAAAAATAAAAACACAACAACATACAAACATATATGGACAAGTATATTCATAATTAGACATGGGTTGGGTGATGTCCTCATCAGAGTTGATAGCAAAGTCTATGCAGATTCAATTCTAGCATATGCATGGATCTATCCTTGTGATTTTATCATATGAAAAGGTAAAGGCTATCGGTCATTGTGAGGATATTTGCTAGTTCCATGCATATTGTAGAACTAGATTTGTTCAAGAGTACATATACTAAGGGCTCTGATAGTATTTTTAGCTTCAAAGTTTTTAGAATTTTGAACTCTATCCAGTTTGCCTCAAATTTTTTTCTATATTTTGAATCTAAAAGTTAATAGTTAAGCTATACCATTTTATCCATCTTATTTATGTATGAACTTTTGAGAATTTCTGCTAGTCCCATGCACATTGTAGCACTAGAGTTATTGTCTGTATTGCATGCCTTCTTATTTAATCTTTGCTACATACAAGCACTTCTAAACATTAGTGGATTCAAAATATATTTTGCAAGCTATGATAGTTGTGCTACTTATTACTAATATCTTCTACATGAAATTACACCTTGTGTCACCATACATGATACATGGAACTATCTTCTTATCTAATTTTTCAAATTCATTTTCCTTAAAGATTTCCTAGGAAAGATATCTAATTTCCAACTTAGCATCAATTGTACTTAGGCAAGCTTATCCCATAATGATTGGAAAGTTTCCTTTATACTTCTTGTCCACATGGATTAGTAGGAAATCTGTTGGATATGAACACCCACTAACGGTAGTCATTATGTCCTCTACCAACTCCAATGGAACAATGATAGATTGGTTTGCAAGTTTTAACCTAATATTACATATTTTAAGTAGAGGTAGGTTCCATGCCTTATACATCTCTTGGAAAATCAAGTTCACATTGAAAATTGAGTCTAATAAGGCCTTGCATGGGTCATTTTCTACAATCTATAAATAAATTAAGGGACTTATAGGATTAGTTTGTTTCCTTGCAAGGTGTCTTGCCTTGATCTAATCTATCATAACATGAGTTAATATGACCATTTGAATGTGTTAGGACTTTTGTTTTAAAGGTGACTTGATATAAGGTTCTTGGGCAGTGTTGGATGGTTTCACAACCATGGGTACCTACGATGATTTGGGTGGACTATTAGGTTAGAAAAATGGCTTGTTCTAAGGCTCACATTTCAATCCACTTGAATGTTCATCCACTTGCAGGGTCATGGCTCTTATGAAGTTTCATTGCTCATGCTAAGGAGGGATTTCAACTTGCATGGATGCTATAGGTGGTAAAGGAGTAAATTTATGAGATGCAAGATGTTAAGAATGGTGAGAAGTGTATGTAGAAGAAGATTCAATTTGTGGAGTGACAGATTTATGATATTTAAAAGGCTACTAATGATGGGAAGAGGTATGGATAGTGAATCACTTAGTGACACTAGTTGCTAAACATAGTACCCATAGGGATTTGGATGATGGTAAGGATATTATTACCTAGGTGCCACTAATAATAGTAATCCTAAGGCTAAGGTGATATTCCACTTTGATAGTACTATTGTCAGTAGTTGCCTTCGGGATACAGTAACCTCCTAGATGCTTGCCTTTTGATAAATTTTGGATTTAAGGTATACATCCTAGATTTCTATAAGTATAATAGAATTGGGCAACATTCATTTGGATATTCATATTAGCATATGTCACATTCTTCATCATCTCAATTAACATTTGTAACCTCTTCAACTATTGTACCCTTATTGTGAGAGAGGTAGCAAGGTTCCTAGTAGCCTACTACCTCCCCCACAGTTCGGGGATCATGGGGGCACAAGGGGCCTCCACTCCTTGTGTCTTCAGAACCATACTGGCATGGTAATTCCATGCATTAGTAAGAGGAGGCTACGACCTACCTCATTACCCCACTCGGTAGGACCTTGCTAGGGAGGGTTGCGTAGTTCAACTCTGCGTTGAGATGTTTTTATCAGGTGTGTCATGGGACGTGCTATGGGATGTTGTGTGTGCTCCTTGGGGCGTGACACCAACTACCAGCACGCGGTGATGAATTTGGAGGGTTCAGCTGGTAGTCCCCGTGGTGTCCACGTGAGTGGAGTAAGGGAGTGCTATCTAGCTTATTAGCGTATCGCGAATATTGTTTATGAAACACCACTCAGGAGACATGCTAACGCTAACACATTGTTTGTTGCCATGTGTTTCAGGCTTGTTGATTGCTAAGGTGTATTCCTCTTGATTTTTGTCCCGATTCAGAATCTTCTTGGGAAACTCTTGGGGTTTCGAACAATGTGCTCAGGGACAACGTTGTTATAGATGGTATCAGAGCCTCACAGTTTCAGTTTTTGGTAAAACATTCTCGCTAAGTGGGTACCAAGGTTTTTGGTTCGTGAGGTTTCCATTTTCAACTTCTGCTAAGCACTCTCCCTTGGAGGGTGGCCTTGTGCCAAAGCTCTTTATTTGGCAAACATGGAGCCTGGTGGACCGAGTGACATGGTTGATGTTCAAGAAAATCTAGAAATTGAGGCTGAAATAGAACTTGGTCAAGATGAGAGTAAGGTTCAAACATTATGGGATCATGTCAAGGAAATTGATGAGGCCTTAGCCCATCCTGGTCTAGAGAACGTGGATGCAATCCATCACATTCTTAAAGATGTTGACTTGCCACAAGAAAAGGTGGATCTTCGGTCCAAGGACAGGGTGAAATTGGTAGAGGCTAAGGTTTCAATCTTGGAGGTCATCTAGATCGCATGATCAACCTCTACAAGGATCTATTCAGATCCTTGGAAGAGGCACAAACAAAAGCATCCTTGGCTGAGGACCTAGTTAGTCAGGTGAAAGTTCTGGAGGATGCCTTAGTGGGGTTAAATTAGGAACTATCTAATTTAAAAATTGAAAATTGCATCCTGAAATCCTCCTTAGCAGGACACTTGGCAGATGAGCTAGTAGCAACAGCCCGTATCAAAGCTAGAGAACTGAGTTCTTATGATGGTGAGAGAAATGATGCTAAAATCGATGTCTTCCTCCATGATGCAGAGATGTACCTAAATACTAGGGGTATTCCTGCAATCCAAAAGGTCTCCACAGCATCACAATTTCTCATATGAAGTGTTAAGCTATGGTGGCTTAGTCTCCTTCGTGCCCAAGAAAAAGGCACCATGACAGAAAAGATTGAGACATGGGACAACTTTAACGTTGCATTGATCAAACAATTTCATCCTAAGAACTTTGAATGGGTCACTAGAACCAAGCTAGAGACCCTAAAACATTTAGGGAAGCTTGAGGATTATATCAATAGCTTCTAAGAACTCATGTTGCTGATTCCTAATATGGGAGATCGGGATCATTTCTTCAAATTCATAAATGGGCTACAACCATGGGTGTAGATGGAATTGCGTCAAAGAGGCATCAACTCCCTCACTGAGGCTATTGCAGCTGCTAGTACTTTTCTGGACTTCAAGGCAACGAAGCCAAATAAGGGCAAGCCTGGGAAGGGTAAGCATGGAACGCCCTCCCACTCTCATAGAATAGATACAGGATCCATCAAAGGTAGAAATACCTTTAGATCAGTTTAGCAAGGCAGAAATGATGCTCATGGGTAACCCAAAATATTGAACCACCCTGTCAAAATAGTATGCAGTCGTGTCCTCAGCTGAACACTGTGATGGACAGGGAATGAATATGGCAAATTTAGAGAATATTTCCACCACAACAATAATGCTGCTTAAGCCCTGAATATTTGGCAATTCCATGATGAAGTCCAGAGACACTGTAGCCCATGGAAATGGAGGGATTTCCAAGGGTAGTAGAAGACCACCCAGAGGCTCCATACACCCCTTATCTTGCTAGCACACCAGACACTTCTGGATATATGCAATCATGTCTTGATACATTTTTGGCTAGAAGAAGGTTCTCTCATTGAGAGCCAAGGTCCTTTTCTATCCAGGGTGCCCTACCCACTGTGTGTCATGGCATTCTTGGATGATCTCCTTACGTAGACCATCTCAATCTAGAATGCATATCTGATTATCCCGAAACCAAAGCAATCCATCCCTCATTTGGAACTGTGGTGCTCACCTAGTTTCTATCAGCTTGATTAAATCAATGATATGGGGGTCCCTTTTCAAGCCATCTTGAATTCTAGCCAACAACACTTCGTCACATTGAACATGTGAAGTTTGTGGCCCAATGATGAAAAAGAGCTGAGAGGCAGGTTGAGTATGGAAACTCAATGCATCTGCCACCATGTTCTCCTTTCCAGGATGGTAAGTCAATTGCAAATCAAATTTGGATAACATGGGCAACCATCGAGCCTGTTTGGGCCTCAGCTTCGTTTGATTCATCAAGTAGCTAGTGTAACAACGAAAAATGTCAGCAGCTAGAATAGTAAACAAAATCCGTGTACACAATCTTAACCACGGATCCATGCGAGGGCTATACTAGAGAAAACGAATCTGCAGTGCCCTGAACGATCTTATCGATCAGACAGGGACTTACTAAATCAGTAAATCGACAAAGATTATGGATGTTTCATGGAATCATCTGATTCGATAAATCGCGAAAGGAGACAAAAATGATGTAAATAGATTGCAATAATGACAACATTAACGCGACAAAGGGAATTGGATCTAAGAGAAGTGCGTGATTTCAAGATCTATGCTTTGACCCAAAAGAAACGAGTATTTTGTATACAAAGTTACAATGGGAAGGTTCCGATTATCTTGTGCAGAACATACACAGAATAATAAGAAAACTGTTTAAAAAGGAGTGCAGAATGGAGCTCGGTCTACCTTAAAAGCCAAAGATGGAGTGCAGGGAAGTTCAAGCTCGGATATCTATCAACCAACTATGTTTGGCCAATAGATCTTGCCAACCGCACTAGATGATCTCATGATCTCTGATCTATCTCCTTCGCTTTGGATAGTCTCTCCTCAAAACTGCCAAGGATCACCGATGGGAGAACTATATCTTCGCCAAAGGGTGTGATCGCTCTTGCTGCCGAAAATTCTCAAAGAATGTTTCTTGTTTCTGCTCAAAGATGATAACTGCCAAAAGTTGAAGATGTCAGCTACTGCCCCTCTCTCCAAAAAATGTCCAGAAGTCCTCCTCAAAAAAATCCTTTTTTCTTCGCCAACTAAGGTATTTATAACATGTAGAAAAGGCATGGACTTGATGACACGTGTCTCGAATTTTTTGAATTCCGTTGACTTGACGAACTGGCTATGTCATGTCACATGGCAACGTACGCTGTCAAAACTTTGGTGAAGCTGCTTCATGATTATGCACAAATACACTTATCAGCATATTGTGGGTATGGATAGCAAATGCGTAATTGCTTTAGCCGGCTTTACACTGTATTTCACTTGTTTACGCTGCGTCGCGTGGCAGAGCGTAACAAAGCATGAAAATAGTGAGTCAGGCTATTTTACGCTCATTTACGCAGCAAAGTGTAGTGAAGCGTAAAACATAATCAACCCAGCGATAAATTACGCTGACATACGCTGCGTAGTGTAACGAGCGTAAGGCGATCAATCTGCAAAAGAAAGGGGCCGATCTGTCGTGCTTCCCTTGGACTTTCCCTTTGACCTTTTTGAAGCTCGTTATGCTGCCTTGCGTAACAGAGCGTAAACCTGACCTTGGACAAAAGACTTAGCAGGATATGTGGGAAGTCACACATTACACTGCTCATGCCTTAAACTTCACCAAATCTATTGAAGTAAGTCACCTTCTGATATCAGACTATGTTAAGAAAAATTACGCTAAGTGTCATTACGCGATGTTGCGTAATGTAGCGTAAAAACAGAAAACATAGTAAAAATTGGAATTTTGAAGGAAGTTGGAGACTTGATGCCGAGCACCGTTTTGCCTTGCTTTGCCTTGTTCTACCTTCCAAAATTCTATCACAAACCTTTGCTTGAATCGTGAATCTTCACCTGAGGCTGATTCACAATTTTCACAGTGTTTCAATGGCCCCTCTTTGTTGATAGTTAGAGGGCTTGCCCGAAAGACGTCAACAAAGAATATGAAACACCGAATCGATGAAAGCACCAACAGCGTTTATCAATAGGTACTCAAGTATCATCCTGTCAACGTAGAGGCGCAGAGATGAGGGAATCCGGAGCTAGGATGGTATAGAAGGAAACAGGTTCGGGGAAGACTCAAATGAGGTTCGGGGAAGACACAAATGGGTGGGGATAGCTTTTTTATGCATAAGCAAATAGGCTCTCTCCTACGATTGCATTTGCATGGAGTTATGCCTTCATTTTGTGTTAAAGGAGGTTGCATAGACGAATTGTGTTGCATCTGCACGGCCTGGGTGACATGTGTTACACCCTTTTTTTGGTGTCCACTAGGCGAGTTGCGTTACGCCGGCTTATGGACTGGATTGTAATGCGAATGCAAAAAGCGTGTGCTACGTATGTACCTTTTGCGTACGAGAGGTGGATGGGACAGTTAAGAGTAGTGATAAGGGTTAAGGGTAGAATTATGAGGGACACAAGGATGCATCCTCCGAGTGAACAAGCCAACTTAAGTAGCCATCTCAAAATGTTGTTGGTATTACACCACTCAGATGAACGCACCTTCGAACAACATCCTCGTAACAAGTAACCTGCAACCAAAGAAGAAAACAAAGGGTACCATTGTTCATGCGAATCGCGGGCGAGGTTGTTGAAACAAGTACTATTGAAGGCAAGATAAAGTGATCGGGCCATGAAGGAGGAACTGTAGCACAAGGCCAGAGTCTTCAACCTGACGCTCGGCCCAGCATATCACCGCCAAAGAACATCAGACTCAGTGCACCTGACTGATTATGTAAAGAGCCAACTAGGTGAATCTGTGAAGCCAGGGCCTGATAGCGATGATGAGCGGAGATCCCCAAAGTTGTAATTGATAAGAACGCTTTTGGGGCTCTGGACAGCGAAATTGACTTCTCAGAAGTACCACCGCTAGAATGAGTGTGGTGACGGTATCTCCGAGGGATCAGTAGTATGCCCTTCAGCACATCCGAGAGATCAGCAGAATGTCGATGAGGTAGTGATGTTGGGGCTGTCTCAGCGTCCCACCCCGTTTGTCTTGCGGCTGCACAGAGATGATCACATTCACTTGACTTGCATGATGGCAGCTTATGAGTCCTAGTTTTAAGTCTTGGCAGACTGTCATTGCTGGTTTTAAGTCTCAACAGACCATGGTCCTAGTTTAAAGTCTGGGCGAACCGAGAAATGCTAGTTTTACATCGTAGCAGATGATGGCGAAGCTGATTTATGGTCTCAGCAGACCGTGCTGTGGGTGTCAGTTTTGCGTCATGACCCAGGGACAAATCTATGATAGTTTTACGTCTTAGCAGACAACTACTTACCTGCACCAGTTTTGTGTCATGGCAGACTGCCAGTGCCAGTTTAGCGTCGTGGCAGATGCGTGCAAAAGATGCCAGTTTTTCATCGTGGCGGACCTGTACAACACTGCCAGTTTTACGTCGTAGTGGATGATTACAACCTGCCAATTTTACATCATGGCGGTCGATCAATGCTAGTTTAGCGTCATGGCGAACGCATGAAGGGAGTGTCAGTTTTACGTCGTAGCAGATGGTTGTTGCCAGTTTAGCGTCATAGCAGACGATTGTTGCCATACCTAATGTTCACACTAGAGATGCAGCTATATGTAGTACCGCTTTAGATATATATGATTAACAGGATTTGGTAGCTCGTTGTCATCGTTGTCTGCTAGCTTGAATGCTCCATTGCCATACACATCAACCACCAAGAAAGGGCCCTCCCAGTTTGCAGAGAATTTGCCCACTGGTTCGCAAATGGCCTTGAGAACTAAATCTCCCTTCTTGATCGGACGCTACTGAAGATTGTGACGATGTTTTTGCCTCTGCTTGTCTTGATACTTCTAGATTGTATCAAGTATCTATATTCACTTCTCCTCTGCTGAATCCAGATCCATGATCCAAGACTCGGTGTGTTGAGCCTCATTTATAATCGTGGAGAGGACCATTCTCAGAGAAGGAATTTGCAATTCGAGGGGTACCACCGCCTCAGATCCATAGACTAGGCTATAGGGCGTACTGTCTATAGCTATCCTACATGTAGTACAGTATGCCCATAGCACATAGAGGATTTTTTCATGCCACCACCTCTTGTTGCTGTCAAGCATTTTCTTGAGCAGATTGATAATGACCTTGTTTGTGGCTTTAGCTTGACCATTCGCTTTCAGGTAATAGGGCGAGGAAAAAGATTGTTTAATGCCAAGGCTATCACAGAAGGATTTGGTTTCCGTACTACTAAACTGTGGCCCGTTATCAGTCACGATAGTCATCGGGAGACCAAATCTAGTTACAATGTTGTCTAAGATGAAATGGCAAATCTATTGAGATGTGATCTTCCGTAGAGGAATAGATTCTACCCACTTCATGAACTACTCCGTGGCGGTAATTATGAAGCTATGACCTGCGGAAGATTTTGGTGTGATGGGACCTATGATGTCTAGTCCCCATTATTGAAACGATCATGTTATCTAAGTCGTATGTAACTCTGTAGGCGACACGTGTATAAGATTTGCGTAGCGCTGACACGTGTCACAAGTTTTAACCTTTGTTAGGCAATCTTCTTCCATGTATCACCAGTAATACCCTAAGCGACGAATTTTTGAAGCCATAGCCCTTGGTGCTATGTGTCCTCCGCATAATCCCTCGTGGACCTCACCAACTATACGTTGTGCTTAGTCCTTGTTAACGCAAGTAAGCAGCACACCATCAAAAGAGCGTCTACAGAGAGTACTATCTCCTATGAAGACGTACTACCTAGCTCACTTGCAGATTGCATCTTTCTACGTGCGTGTAGGTTCGTGCGGTGGCTCGCCATACAAGAGGTAAGTCTTAATGCTATCGTAGCACTTTGGCATTCTGTCCTCGAGCAGAGAGGATATTTGCACAGCCTAAATGATGGGATCTGTGCAATTTGTTATTAATGCGGGACATCTGTCGAACAAGTGTGAGGGTAAGTTCAAAGCCAGTGTAGCTAGTGCATCAGCCAGTGTGTTATCAATGCGTGGCACGTGTTGGGCATCGATGGTCGTGAAACACTTCAGAAGATCTTTAGCCATATCGCAATAGGGCTGTAAATGTGCAACCTTGCAGGCATAGACTCCTATGATCTGATTTATGACAAGCATCGAATCACCCCTAATCGCCAAGTGTCGAACATCGAGTTCGCAGGCAGTTAGTAATCCCCTGAGGAGTCCCTCGTACTCTGCCACATTGTTCGTACAGGGGAAGGTCAAGCGATAAGTGTGAAAACACACATCCTCGGGCGCTAGTGTAATAACTGTAGCGGCACCACCGCCTTTAACAGTTGAAGCTCCATCGAAGTATAACGTTGCTTCGGGGCCTGTCAGGACAGGGCTTAAGCTATGTACATGTTCATCTGGAAATTCAGGCTCTATGGTTGCCTGACTGTCAATAGGTGATGTTATTAATTGGTCGGCTATCGCTTGGCCTTTCATAGAAGATTGGCCAATGTAATGCAGGTCGAATTCTACCATGATAGTCTTCCAACGAGCTATTTTGCTACTTTCGTATAAGTTATGGGTAATGGCCCTAAGAATATTATTTTTACAGATGATGTTGACTTGGCTATGAAAAAGATAATGTCTACACTTCTTGAGTGTAAATACTAACGTTAAGTAGTTACGCTCTACTTCGTTGTACCTCGTTTCATACGCACATAGAGCATGACTCAAGTAGTAGATAGGTACTTCTAACCCATCATCCCTCCTTTGACAGAGTAATGCAACTAAGGCTACGTCTGAAGTTGCGAGGTAGATATAAAATGGTTGATCCCTTTGCGGTGGAAAAACTGTTGGCAAGCATTGAAGCTCTTGCTTCAAGCTATCAAACGCACGCTGACAATCATCCATCCATTCGAAATTGACCCCCTTTTTAAGCAAATGTTGCATAGGGTGTAACTTGTTGGTTAATCTCGAGATGAACCACCTGATAAACTGCAACCTCCCCTATAATCTGCGTAATTGCTTAAGACTTGTAGGGGGTATCAGTTCAACAATGGCTTGAACTTTGTCAGGATCCACGCGTATGCCAGTTTCCGATACCACAAAACCCAGCATGCACCCGGTTTTGACTCCGAACACACACTTTTTTGGGTTGATTCGGAGGTCATATTTAGAGCATCTTTTAAGGACTAACTCCAGATCCTCTGAATGATCTTCTGACCTTAAAGACTTAATAGCTATGTCGTCAACATAATCATTCAGTCTCCCTAGGAGGTAATCGCTAAAGATGTATGTCATGGCTCGCTGATATGTCACTCCGGCATTTTTTAAGCCAAAAGGCATCATGGTGTAACAAAAGGTTCCCCAAGGTGTCATAAATGTCGTAGTTAGCTGGTGCTCTAGGTTAATGCATATTTGGTTGAAGCCTAAGAAGCCATTCATGAAGGACAAAAGTGCATGTCCAGCAGTTGTATCCACCAATTGATCGATACTCGGCAATGGGAAGTTATCTTTGATTGTAGCTTTTTTCCAGTCCCGGAAGTCTATGCAGATGCGTATTTTCTCGGTCTTTTTAGGAACCACTACAATGTTAGATACCCAATCTGAGTAATCAACTACATGGATAAAACCAACTTGGTACAGTTTAGTGATTTCATCACGTACTGCTAGCGCGACTTCTAGCTTGATCTTTCGTGCTTTCTTTCTAACGGCTTTGATATGGGGATCTAGGATTATGTTGTGTTGAATTAATCTCATGTCTAGTCCCGGCATATCCTCGTATGACCACGCAAATACCATGATGTTATTCTGGAGAACCTGTTTTATGTCATCACTTGCCTTTTGATCTAATAGAGAACTAACCTTGAGATTTTTAGTCTCACCCCTATGCGTAACCATAGAGGCCTCATTGAGTGGATCTTCAGTTACATCCCTAGCTTCTAGATCTAGCGTGCGCGTCGATTGCTCTGGCCAGTCTAGAGATGTTTCTGACATGGCTATGATTACGTCATTAAGGGCTAGGTTAGTTTCTATTAGTGTGGGATCAAGCTATCTAATGATTTCTCCGTGTGAGCTTGCTAAAACTAGCAGTGCAAATAAAATTTCGTCCATCTATCAATTATCCTGCAAAATTGTCAAATAGGAGAGTAATTAGAAAGATACTAAGTTTGATGTGATAAGTGCTTAATGAATAACACTTAGTTTAGTGTACAAAACGTGACGTGACGTTACTGAGTGTAAAGCTAACTGAATTTTAAATTTCGCGAACAACCTATAATTAATGAGACCTGATTACGAGGAGATAAGATACAGTAGTTTAGGGTCGTTTTGGACCATAATGCATGTGATATCTGATGCAATTAATGCCTCGATCCTCAGGTTCCAGCTCACACCAACATTAAGGCCAGTTTCGCTGAAATCGGGTATCAAGTCGGTTAAATTTTGCATATAAGTAAGCAGTTTTCCTTTAGAACAGGCTATTTGCTATCGCTAATTTGAATTCTTAGCTGTTACAGAGAGAAAGGAGGAGGAGCAGAAGATTGGAGTGGGTTGTTTGCAAAGGCGTGACGGTGCAAAAGTGTGAAGGTGTTAGAGCTGTAACAATGGTGCCTAAAGTGAGAGGGAAGAATGCAAAATTAGCCAAGATTGACGAGGTGCAACGGAGCCTGCAGCGTGCATCGCAAGCAATGGTCGAAGTGAGAGACCCTACGCCTTTGAATCAATAGGCCATCCCTTGCTTATTCGTGTTATTTTTGTAAATTAGCGTCGTCTGCGTAAATTAGCATTTTAGACTATAGACCTCGTGTTAACACAAGGGTTTATACACTAGGATCGCATCTATCACCATTGTCAGGGACTAACCTTATACTGTTACAAGGGTTTAGGCGATTTCGGCATGAATAGCTAAGCGTAATCTGTAGGTTTTCTATATTTTAAGCATGCAAATCTGAATCTATACATTGATGTGTTTATTTTTTTTCTATGTACAGTATCATGTTAAGAGCCGTCCTAATCATTTTAGATATAGTCAGGGTTTTATGCTCTGTAAACCCAATCGTACCCAATGTGCCTCCCCCTCAGACTTGGTTGCGTGGAAAGGCAATATGGTTTCGAAAGGGTGCGCTGGAGTTTCTGCAGATTTTACTGCGTAACTATAGCATTATTGTATGGTCACACCTATCGGGAGATGTTGCCGGCGCCATTCTGGAGCACCTGTTAGTGGGTTCCATCCAGGGAATTCTGGCTTTCTTGAGAGATGGGGCCATCGACACTGGTCGTCCCCAGGACTGCGAACCTAGCGTCAGAGGGTTGAAGTGCTTAATTTGGATCTGGGAAATGGCTCAGTTTAGCTGTTACCATGCATACAACACTTTGTTCGTGGCCCGTCACATCTTGACTTGCTTCCAGAACCCACCAAGCACAGTGTATTATTCAGGGGGTAAGTGGTTTTATTGGCGGTATTGTTATTATATGTCTATTTTCTGAAGCGTAAGAGAAACATATGGGGTACGGTACAAGTTTTTTATCCATGAGAACAAGTTAGTAGGTGATGGTGATACCTTAACTTGGACTGAAACGGCAATAAAGGCGTTTACCTCTACTAGCAATGTACGCGCTAGTGTAATGGGGCAGATCAGCTTCGACCTTCATGAGTATCCCACCCGTTACGCTGATGCTTTCGAGAATTGCCAGAATCTCGGGTGGTTACATGATGATTGGACTTTGGATCTGCCCCTTACCGTCGTAGATGTGCAGAGGAAACTTCTTCCATTTCCTTTGTCATTTGGACCTGGTAAAGTTGTTGTGTATGTTATTGTTGCATAATGTAATTGTGAATCGTGAATGTCGTGTAATAGTGTCCTTTAACATATGTCTTGCATGGTTCAGTCAGGGAATCTCAGGAGATTACCCTTACAATTTCTGGTCGTGAGGCGAATACCGTTCTCTTCCACTACGGCAACATCAAGGAGGCACAATGCTGGCTCGGCCATGCAGCGGCCCCAATTGCGGTGGTTACCAAGCTACGCCAGGCAAGGCTAATCCACTTATTTTTGGCCGTAACCCTTGATGTCCCCGTCAGTGAAATGTTAACCCTGGTCAACTCCTTCAGCGAAAGGGCTGAGTGCTTTTGCACGCGCATGCATCACGTGCGTGTAAGTTTTGATATTGATGCTCAACTTTTCACAGACCTTTTCGGCATCCCCTCTAATGGCCTTCCCATAGAGGAAAAGGCGAAGAGGAGCCTCACCTACCAGGAGTGGCTAGAGGAGTGGCTAGGGGCCAAGAAGGAGCCTAAGGGAATCCCTTGTGAGAAGATCAAACCAAAGATCGCCAAGACAATTTATCCCTTGTTTCGGGCCTGAGCTTTCCCTAAAACACTCTCGCAGGGGAGGTTCTTTTCCATAGAACAGACCCATATCATGCGGGAGGTTATGGAGGAAGGGATCCAGTTTGACTGGGCAAGCTACTTTGCTGAGGGGTTACGCGCTGAAATGATTAGGCTTCAGTAGAAGCTTGATTCTCGTTTCAACGTGCATTACGCCTTCTTCATAGCTTACCTTCGGCATTTTGCCGAATTTTTGATCATCCAAAGGAATGGGGTCTAGGTGGGGCAAGACCAAAATCAGCTATCCAAACCTTGGATTATCCACATTTTCGACACTACCCGTGGACAGGATCCCCTAGAAGGGATTGACGAGTCTCTATCTATAACGACAAAAGATTTGGCAGCGGAGATTGTGGAGCCTTCGGCTTGGCGTAACAGGCTTCGCTTGACCGAGGCCTCTATGGAGCCTGCAAGTGGCACAGGCTAAACCACACAAGTCAGAGTTCAGCAGAGTAAACCTCCGCCTGGTAAGCGTAAAAGACACATGGTGAAAGTTATTATATTACGCAATTTTTATTCAGGATATTTTGAATCATCTAAATGTGAATGTGATATGAACAACGAGACCTACGGAACAGTTAACCCCTGAGACAGGGGCAGTGATATTAAGTTGTGGGGAAGGGACCCTAGTTTTGGAAGAAGAGGCCCCAGCTGTTAGGACTAGTGACGCACGGACTCCTGTGCGTGAGGAGAGGGAGGAGGCGGGAATTGTTGACACACCCCCCACTGTAACCGGCTGAGGTAATAAGCATATTGGATGTCTTGAGTTTTGTTAATAGTTAGGATTTTTAACTAAATTATGCTACAGGTGAAGAAGATGCATCTACGTCTGCCTCTATGAGCAGAACATGGAGAGAGTTTCCTGACAAATTTGCCTTCATGGAAAGCGTTGTCAGCGATATGATCGAGTGCCTCGAGCACGTCGATCCTAAAACTAGTATGTTATAGCTATAATAGGTTTATTTTATTAGAAAGTGGTAATGTTTCATTTATATTGATAATGTTTATTGTCAGGAGCTCGCCTTCGATGGGACCCAACGGAGTCCATTGATTTGGACACAGCGGAGCCTCCATCAGACGGGGCGATCGTGCCATGCAGCATTTATGAGGAGATGCGTAAATGTGCGTTACGCTCGACTCGCTCCTTGTGGGAGAGTAAGAGTGTTAATGAAGACCTCTGGAAAAGGCTACAGAGGTCAAAGAGGGAGAAGGAGTCTCTGGCCAAAGAGGTGGAAGACTTAAAATCGCGATGCGAGTTCCTGCAGGAGCGGGCAACAGGTGATGAAGACTGGCGCATAGTTGTGATTGACTACTCTCGCTATTGGACTGCAATCAGGAACAGTGTGCAAACCAATCGGGAGTTGGTGGAGCAGCGGATGCAGATAGAGCTGTTATCTCAGAAAAGCCAAGACTGGAAGGATTTCTGCACAAGTGTGCAGGAGTGGCGGCAGAAAGAAAAGGATCACAAGCATCTGTATAAGCGAGAAAGTATCACTTATCGTCAGCATTACCGTAATTCTGCCATCCAAGCTCAAACCTTACGAGTATTCCTTGATGTCATTGGCGCGTCTAAAGCTTTTGAGAAGTTCCAGGAGTAGGTGACAGTAAGTGCATCACCGGAAAGAGAAATGACCCTTCCCGGGGGCAAGACTACTATCCCTACTTTCTTCCCTGATCCACCTCATTGGACTAGTGTGAAAAAGGGGAAGGTAAAGGCTGGAGCTGCTCTGGGGAACGGAGTATGGTCTGAACTAACGAAAGATGAGATTATGCAGCATCTATGGGTTGGTTTAGAACAGCTTCCCTTTGCTGTGAAAGCAGGACCGTCGTGAGTAAGTTTAAACATTATTGCATCTAAATTTTTTTGATTATGGGGTTAAGTCTTTGCTAATGTATTTTTTGTATGCAGGTACAAGAATTAGAGGGTGAAGGCGAACAGGATGGGGAACAGGCACAAGAAGAGGAGCGTAATAGCGAGAAGCGTCCTCTTGTGGAGCCGACATTGGAGCAAGGGCCTCGTGGGGATGGCATTCCTCACGAAGAAATACCTTCTAGGAGGGACGGTCCACTTGGGGATGACTTATTAGGCTTGGAACCTGACCTAAGGGATACGGGTGATAGTGGCACCAGGGGGAATGCGTAACTGTAACTTACGCAGGATTTTATTGACTGGAATTGAACAACAGTTATATAAATATTGAAAAGACTAGCATTAAGATACTCTATATGGTTTTGAATGCTATTTATTTTATTTTTTATTTTTTATTGGTTTTATCTCTCGATTTGCAATGCGTAAGTGTAATTGTTGTGAAATAGAATTGCTAGTTTAAGGCCATCGTGGGCCATCATGTAACATTTGCGTAAGATATCAATGAACTAGTTTAAGGCCATTGCAGGCCATGGCTAGTTTAAGGCCGTTGCGAGCCACAACTAGTTTAAGGCCATCGCGGGCCCACTGCATAAGTCTGTAAGCATAATTGATAATACCATACATTTCTGCGTAATTGAACTAAAATGATCAAAGAGCGTAAATAGCGTATATGAAGAAACGTGAATGGCATAATGAATAGCAAGCGTAAATATGTATGATTATATGAAAGAAGATTGACAATGCAAACTGCTAAGCGTAAAAGGCAAAATTAGTAAAGATGTAAAAATATGTGTAAATGCCATTCAGATCAATTACTAATTCGTAATTGTTTCTTAATGGTCTTTATGCTCAGTGGTGCGTAAGGACGGGGAGGTTTGCAGTCTGACTCTTCCACACCATCGTCCTGAAATGGTAGGTTGGCCCAGGCTAGACTGTTGTCGTTTGTTTTGGTTTGTTTAGGGATTCGGGGATGGGTCTATTCGTCTGATGTTTCTATCTCCAAACCCCATTCTTCCTCGATATTATTGACCGTCTTGGGGGTGATTTCGTCACCACATATTACAACCTCTCCTCCTACATAAGGGAGATGTATCTCCTGATGGATTGGTGACAAAATCACCCTCAGCTGGGCTAGCCAGGACCTCCCTAGAATTAAGTTGAATCCGGGCATCTCCTCGATGACAAGGAATGTAGCATCCATTGGGAATTGATCCCCTGCTACAAATTCAATGTGCACCATTCCCTTGACCTAAACCCATGCTCCATTGAACGACTTTACGCACATTGTCGTTGAGGGACTAATCTGGTCGACCAGACCCAACCTATCCACGATGGGATAAGGGATGACATTTGTAGCTGTGCCGTCATCCACGTGCACCCTCCAGATCTGGTATTGACCAACCTGGATGGTGATAAACATGGGTTCAGTTGTCACTTGACCTTTCTCCGGATCATCTTTGATGGATTCATCATGAAAGGTCAACGAGGTAGGTTTAGGTCGCTCAGCATCGGAGGGAAACATGACAGCGTGTATCGTTTTCTCCTCTACTGGTTAGCTTTCCTCCACAGATATGGATGTTAGCATGCGGACCATAGCCTCATAGTGTTTTTGGGACGTCTTGAGTAGGTCGTAGAGGCTCAGCGTTGTGTTTTTTTGTTTCAGAGCCTGTTTGACCTGCGTAAATACGTTGAGCAGGTCCCGTTCTTTACTGGCTTGTTTGTCCCCCCTATCTTCTTCCATTCGCCCCAAGAGATGGATCTCCCGGGGTGGAACAGCGTTGGTCGGAGGGTTGCTCATTTTTTTGCTGAGGGTGGGTGGCTGTGTTTCTGCACCCTTGTCCTGCCCAAGAGGCGCAGACGAAGGTACAGAGGCCAAAGGTCTGGGCCTAGCGAAACCTAGCGTAAGGTGATTTTTTGCAACATTACTAGACACCTCCCCTTCCTTTTGTTTATTAGATGATGTGTTAGAGGCTTGCCCCTACGTAAAAGGGGAAGCCAGCGATTTTGGCACCCTGAGAATGAAAGGCACCTTGGGCGTGAGCGCAAACATAGCCGCAGCTTTACTATTACTAGGAGGTTGAGTTGAATCTGGAGAAGGCACCAGAATGATGAAGGGTGGCCTTGAGGAACCATTAGCTACCAGTGAAAAACTTGTCCCCCTTGGTGAGTTGGTAGGTACATGCAAAACAAAAGGTTGTTTGGGCAGTACTTTCCTCTCACTGTCCGTACTCACCACGTTGATCGTGTAGGGTGCGTTGTTTGCATTCAATGGATCCTAGTACATGTGCAATGCTTGGTTTTCCGGACGTGTTGGACTACTGTCGTCTAGTTTCAAATGACCATCGTCGATCATGCATTGAATGTCATCTTTCAACGCCCAGCAGTAATCTGTGTCGTGACCACACAACTGGTGGTAGTCACAGAAACAGTCCAGCCTGAAAGACCTCGGAACTGGTGGTTCGTCAAGTAGGGCTAAGGAAGGATTCTTCAGCAGTTCATAATGACGCCTGTGACGCTTCAGAGCTTCCTTGGATACCTTCTTAGGCTAAATGTATCCTAACCCTAATAGTTGCTTCAACAGTTCTGAATTTTTAACAAGAAGGGCTGCATACTTTGAGCAATCTTTACGCTCAAAGTTTGGTTTTGGCTGGGAGGGCTTGTCAGCGGCAGATGTGTCTTGGCTGGTGCTGCTCGCACTAGCCGTGGTCTCGGGTGATGGTGTAGGTGCCTTCTTGTTTTTGTTCTTAGCGCCCTCAGCTAACGTAGCTACCATCGTTGTTGTTGTTTTACATTTGTCCTTGCCTTTGTTGTTAGCGTTTTTGTAGGCGACATACGCCGGATCTTTGCTCGCCTCCACAGCATCTTGGATGCTTTTAGTCTGGGCGAAGGCCTAATGTAAGGACTTGGGGAAAAGATAATACATCTTGGACTTGATAAAATCATTAACTGCTCCTTTGAATATGGCCAGCAAATGGGCCTCCACGATTGGCTCATGGATTTCGTTCAAAGTAGCACTCCATCACTGTATGAACTTTTGGACTGGTTCGAGCAGGTCTTGTTTCACTCCCATAAGCTGATCTAATGTGACCTCCAGCTTTAGGTTGTATTTAAAGCGAGTCACGAACTATGTCAGAAGCTCTTCCAAGGTTGAGATGGAAGAGCGAGGGAGGGCTCGATACCAATCCAAGGCTTTCCCTGCCAGAGACATCACAAAGACACGGATGATTGTGTAAGGCCACTGCTGTAACAACAAAGATTTGGATCTGAATGTGACCAGGTGAGCGTTAGGATCTCCCTCTCCATTGTATTTAGTGAAATGGAGTAAGGACATCCCAAGAGGCAACGATAGCATGGGGACTGCTAGACAAATAGGATCATCTTGATAGAAATCCATAATCTGTATAGTGTCTGAGCCAGCGGCCTTAAGGCATCTAACCTCCTCGATGAGGGTCTAAATAAGTAAGAATACTTGATCTAAGCCTGTAGATGAAGATGCTTGAGCAAGGGGGGCAGGGGGTTGAACCGAAAGAGCGGTGCCAGGGAGTGTAAATGGAGGATGAAATAAGCTGTGGTGGATGTAGGGACCACCGACGGAATGCTGATTATGCATGGTGATGAGACCGCCCCCAGGTTATTTTGAGGTGTTTACACTTGCAGCCCTAGCGGCTGCGTAGTGGCTTGCGGGATGACACAAATGTGAGTTTGCATGGTCATGATGGGATTAAGAGGGGTGACTTCTCTGTTGTAAGGAAAAAGGGGATTTATATATGTATGGGGGCTCAGAGTATGGTACGAATGTTCAGACTGGGCTGCAAATTCATCATCTTCTTCCTCCTTGTTTTGGGGTTCTTGCATAGCCCGAGTAGCTTGACTCTTAGCCATGACCAATTGTGTTATGATTTCATGGTAATGTTCTGTCAGAGGGATGATGTCGTAGGCAGTAGGGGTAAAATCTTAACCCCCTCAGTGGATCATCTCAAAATTTTGTTTCGCCTCGATTTCAGCTCGGCTAAGGGCAAGCTTTGCCTAGATCTTGACGCAGATGAAGTTATATTCCTCAGGGGTCACGACGGTAAATATGGGATCTTTGCCTTGTAGTCTCAACGACCGACGTGATGGTCCCTGAGGTCCTATAACACCAGAAGCTGGTCCAGTGGCAACGATGGGATTCACAGATGTGGCACCCGAGTCAGTTGTGATCATTGCGGCTGTGGTTGCGTATGAAGAATCCATTGGTCACGTAGATTAATGGCAATAAATGACTGGACAAGCAAAATCGTGATTAGGCTTTCTACCCTACAGGATTCCAAAGGAATTGTTACATTGACCGATCTACACTGCATGCTTTTTGTAAACTTTCCTAGAGGTATTATGTTTACATTTTAGCAACGCGGGTATAGATCGCATACAGGGCTACCCGTAAAAATACGAATTGGAGCCTAGGCCCTCCTTCTAGTGCCAGAAAACTATAACGACGAAAAATGTTGATAGCTGGAATACTAAACAAAATTCGTGTACACAGTCTTAACCATGGATCCGTGCGAGGGCTGTACTAGAGAAAACGAATCTGCAATGCCCTGAATGGTCTTGTCGATCAGACAGGGACTTACTAAATCAGTAAATCGACGAAGATTATGGGCGTTTCGTGGAATGATATGATTCGATAAATCACGAAAGGAGACGTAAACGATGTAAATAGATTGCAATAATGATGACATTAACGCGACAAAGGGAATCGGATCTAAGTGAAGTGCGTGATTTCAAGATCTATGCTTTGACCCGAAAGAAACGAGTATTTTGTATACAAAGTTACAATGGGAAGGTTCCGATTATCTTCTGCGGAACATACACAGAATAATAAGAAAATTGTTTAACAAGGAGTGCAGAATGGAGCTCGGTCTACCTTAAAAGCCAAAGACAGAGTGCAAGGAAGGTCAAGCTCAGATATCTATCAACCAACTGTGTCTGGCCAATAGATCTTGCCAACCACACCAGATGATCTCGCGATCTTTGATTTATCTCCTTTGCTTTGGATAGTCTTTGCTCAAAACTGCCAAGGATCACCGATGGGAGAACTGTATCTTCGCCAAAGGGTGTGATCACTCCTGCTACCAAAATGCTCAAAGAATGTTTCTTGTTTCTACTCAAGGATGATAACTGCCAAAAGTTGAAGATGTCAGCCGCTGCCCCTCTTTCCAAAAAATGTCCAGAAGTCCTCCTCAAGAAAATCCTTTTTTCTTCGCCAACTGAGGTATTTATAACATGGAGAAAAGGCACGGCCTTGATGACATGTGTCTCAAATTTTTCGAATTCCGTTGACTTGACGAACTAGCTATGTCACGTCACATGGCAATGTACACTGTAAAAAATTTGGTGAAGCTGCTTCATGATTATGCACAAATAAGCTTATCAGCGTATTGCGCATATGGATAGCAAATGCGTAATTTCCTTAGCCGGCTTTATGTTGTATTTCACTTGTTTATGCTATGTTGCGTGGCAGAGCGTAACAAAGCATGGAAATAGTGAGTCAGGCTGTTTTACTCTCATTTATGCAGCAAAGCATAGTGAAGCGTAAAACACGATCAACTCGGCGATAAATTATGCTGACGTATGCTGCGTAGCGTAACAAGCATAAGACGATCAATCTACAAAAGAAAGGGGCCGATCTGTTGTGCTTCCCTTGGACTTTCCCTTTGACCTTTTTGAAGCTCGTTACGCTGCCTTGCGTAATAGAGCGTAAACCTGACCTTGGACAAAAGACTTAGCAGGATATGCAGGAAGTCGCACATTACACTACTCAGGCCTTAAACTTCACCAAATCTGTTGAAGTAAGTCACCTTCTGATATCAAACTATGTTAAGCAAAATTACGCTAAGTGTCATTACGTGATGTTGCGTAATGTACCATAAAAACAGAAAACATAGTAAAAATTGGAATTTGGAAGGAAGTTGGAGACTTGATGTCGAGCATCGTTTTGCCTTGCTTTGCCTTGTTCTACCTTCCAGAATTCTGTCACGAACCTTTTCCTAAATTGTGAATCTTCACCTGANTCGTTTTGCCTTGCTTTGCCTTGTTCTACCTTCCAGAATTCTGTCACGAACCTTTTCCTAAATTGTGAATCTTCACCTGAGGCTGATTCACAATTTTCACGGTGTTTCAGGTAGTGGCCAGATTATCCATCTTTACAAGGGCACGACTTCTCAACAAGTAGTATCTCCATGCTCTCAAGCAATGGACAATAGAGAATGTTTCCTTTTCATGGACTAGCCGATCGGGATCCTCACTTCACAAGTGCTTTCTGGTGAGCACTATTTGGCATGATGGGTACCACCCTCAAATTGTCAACAAGCTTTCATCCACAGACCAATGGGTAGACAGAACAGATGAATTGGGTACTTGAAGAGTACCTTCGTCACTATGTTCATAGTGACCAGAAGAACTGGCCATTTTTGTTAGGGATTTCCTAGCTAAGCTATAACATCCAGAATTCCTCAACTACTAGGTTTTCTCCTGCAGAACTAGTAATGAGAAGGCAACCCATTACCCCTCATATGGTCTCCCCCTCGTTGTAGGGTTGGCATCCCACAGCGGATGAATTCTTGAAGAGGTGGTTTGAAAATGTTGATACAGCAAAGTATCATCTGGAAAGGCCAATGCAACGAATGAAAAAATATGCTGATCGAAAACGCTAGCCTTGTGAATTCAAGGTGGGAGATTGGGTCCTTCTAAAGTTGGACCCATGTCAGTTCAAACCAAAATAGGGAACTACCTCTAAGCTAATGAGGAAATATGATGGTCCCTTCCAGATCATCAATAAAATTACCCCTGTGACATATAAGCTTCAACTACCGATCAATATGGACCGAGTCCATCCAATTTTTCATGTCAGCATGCTGAAGCCGTTGCCAGATGGATTCCCATATCCAGAGAGAAGCCTCTCGATCAGAGAGTGACCTTGTATACAATCTATATAAGGAAAGAGAGTAGAATGCATCTAAAACTTCTGGACCACTGGCCATGGGGCAAATTTAAAAGTGGAGGTCCTCGTCCACTGGAAACATCATCGTAACTCAAACAATAGCTGGGAACCACTGGAGCGCTTGAGGTCCTAGGAAAACTTGATCCTGGACTTCTGTAGGGAGCAAGCAATCGACCTTCCACCTTGGTTGCTCTGATGATGGATGGAGAAACCTCCCATGTGAACAAAAAAAAAGCAGAAGAGGCACGACATGTGGTGCCTTATAGGATTTGAGAGCGAATTCCTATGGGAGTTGGCATCAAATAGGGGAGGAACGTTCCTGGAGCCATTCAAAGTGCTCTATAGGCTATGGGGCTTAAGATTCAAAGAGAGTTGAACTTAAGATCCCTAGATCTTTGGATCAAACGAGTCAAGGGATGTCCTAGAACTCATGGATCCCTAGGTCGGTGCGTTCTACCATGTTGCAATGATAGACCACTTGATGTCCTCCCATAGCCTAGCATTTTAGGCCAGGTATGGAAGGATGGATAGTCCAAGTCTTAAGGAGTGCTACTCTTAACTTGGGTGTCAGATGCTCGGATGAGTCCGGATCCTAGGAAGATGGTTGAGTTCAACAAAAATGCTTTACGGCCTTAGGCCCTAGCAATTGGACCTTCTGGAACCAAAGATCCCTTCGAATTTGACTCAGAATAACATGGGCGTTCTTCCCCAGAATTGACGAAATCCTCCCTTGAATTTAATGTAGCAGCCTCATGAGTTACCCAGGCCATGCTCCGAGGTCGTTGCTCATTTTAAGCAGGGAAGGATTGTGAGAGAGGTGGTAGGGTTGCTAGTAGCCTACTACCTCCCCCACGATTCAAGCACCATGGGGGCACAAGGGGTCCTCTGCTCCTTGTGTCTTCGGAACCATACTGGCATGGCAGTTCCATGCATTAGTAAGAGGAGGCTACGACCTACCTCATTACCCCACTCGGTAGGACCTTGCCTGGGAGGGTTACGTAGTTCAACTCTGCGTT
>MNCI01010443.1:447208-548845 GCA_015680685.1 Gnetum montanum
TCCTTGGAGCGAAGATCGACCTTTTCTTGTGGCAAGTCAACATCTTTAAGAATGTGATGGATCACATCCACGTTCTCTGGACCAGGATGGGCTAAGGCCTCATCAATTGCCTTGACATGATCCCATAACGTTTAAACCTTAGTCTCATCTTGACCAAGTTCTATTTCAGCCTCAATTTCTAGATTTTCTTGAACATCAGTCATGTCACTCGGTCCACCAGGCTCCATGTTTGCCAAAGAAAGAGCTTTGGCACAAGGCCACCCTCCAAGGGAGAGTGGTTAGCAGAAGTTGAAAATGGTGAAAATGGAAACCTCACGAACCAAAAACCTTGGTACCCCCTTAGCGAGAATGTTTTACCAAAAATTGAAACTGTGAGGCTTTGATACCATTTGTAACAACATTGTCCCTGAGCACATTGTTCAAAACCCCAAGAGTTTCCCAAGAAGATTCTGAATCGAGACAAAACTCAAGAGGAATACGCCTTAGCAATCAACAAGCCTGAAACACATGCCAACAAACAATGTGTTAGTGTTAGCATGTCTCCTAAGCGATGTTTCATAAACAATATTCGCAATATGCTAACAAGCTAGATAGCACTCCCTTGCTCCACTCACGTGGACACCATGGGGACTACTAGCTGAANAGGTGAAAGTTCTGGAGGATGCCTTGGTGGGGGTAAATCAAGAACTATTTGATTTGAAAATTGAAAATTGCATCCTGAAATCCTCCTTAGCAGGACGCTTGGCAGATGAGCCAGTAGCGACAACCCATATCAAAGCTAGAGAACTGAGTTCTTATGATGGTGAGAGAAATGATGCTAAAATCGATGCCTTCCTCCATGATGCAGAGATGTACCTAAATACTAGGGGTATTCCTGCAACCCAAAAGGTCTCCACAGCATCACAATTTCTCATAGGAAGTGCTAAGCTATGGTGGCTTAGTCTCCTTCGTGCCCAAGAAAAGGGCACCATGACAGAAAAGATCGAGACATGGGACAGCTTTAAGGCTTCATTGATCAAATAGTTTCATCCTGGGAACTCTGAATGGGTCACTAGAACCAAGCTAGAGATCCTAAAACATTCAGGGAAGCTTGAGGATTATATCAATAGCTTCCAAGAACTCATGTTGCTGATTCCTAATATGGGAGATCAGGATCGTTTCTTCAAATTCGTAAATGGGCTACAACCATGGGCGTAGATGGAATTTCGTCAAAGAGGCATTAACTCCCTCACTGAGGCTATTGCAGCTGCTAGCACTTTTCTGGACTTCAAGGCAACGAAGCCAGATAAGGGTAAGCCTGGGAAGGGTAAGCATGGCACACCCTCCCACTCTCAGAGAATAGATACAGGATCCATCAAAGGTGGAAATACCTTCAGATCAGTTTAGCAAGGCAGAAATGATGCTCATGGGTAACCCAAAATATTGAACCACCCTGTCAAAATAGTATGCGACCGTGTCCTCAGCTGAACACTGTGATAGACAAGGAATGAATATGGCAAATTTAGAGAATTTTTCCACCACAACAATGATGCTTCTTAAGCCCTAAATATTTGGCCATCCCATGATGAAGTCCATAGACACTGTAGCCCATGGAAATGGAGGGATTTCCAAGGGTAGCAGAAGACCACCCAGATGCTCTGTAGACCCCTTACCCTGCTAGCACACCAGACACTTCTAGATATATGCAATCACATCTCGATACATTTTTGGCCAAAAGAAGGTTCTCTCAATGAGAGCCAAGGTCCTTTGCTGTCCAGGGTGCCCTACCCACTGTGTGTCATGGCATTCTTGGATGATCTCCTTACGTAGACCATCCCAATCCAGAATGCATATCTGATTATCTCGAAACCAAAGCAGTTCATCCCTCATTTGGAACTGTGGTGCTCACCCAGTTTCTATCAGCTTCATTAAATTAATTATATGGGAGTCCCTTTTCAAGCCATCTTGAATTCTAGCCAACAACACTTCGTCACATTGAACGTGTGAAGTTTGTGGCTCAATGATGGAAAAGAGCTGAGAGGCTGGTTGAGGACGGTGACTCAATGCATCTACCACCATGTTCTCCTTTCCAGGATGGTAAGTCAATTGCAAATCAAATTTAGACAACATGGCCAACCATCGAGCCTGTTTGGGCCTCAGCTTCGTTTGATTCATCAAGTAGCTAGTGGTCAAATTATCCATCTTTACAAGAACATGACTTCCCAGCAAGTAGTATCTCCATGCTCTCAAGCAATGGACAATAGCGAACGTTTCCTTTTCATGGACTGGCCGATCGGGATCCTCGCTTCACAAGTGCTTTCTGGTGAGCACTATTTAGCATGATGGGTACCACCCTCAAATTGTCAACAAGCTTTCATCCGTAGACCAATGGGTAGATAGAACGGATGAATTGGGTACTTGAAGAGTACCTTCGTCACTATGTTCATAGTGACCATAAGAACTGGCCATTTCTATTAGGGATTTCCCAGCTAAGCTATAACATCCAGAAGTCCTCAACTACTAGGTTTTCTCCTGCAGAACTAGTAATGAGAAGGCAGCCCATTACCCCTCATATGGTCTCCCCCTCGTTGTAGGGTTGGCATCCCACAGCGAATGAATTCTTGAAGAGGTGGTTTGAAAATGTTGATACAGCAAAGTATCATCTGGAAAGGCCAGTGCAATGAATGAAAAAATATGCTAATCGAAAATGCTAGCCTTGTGAATTCAAGGTGGGAGATTAGGTCCTTCTGAAGTTGGACCCATGTCAGTTCAAACCAAAACAGGGAACTACCTCCAAGCTAATGAGGCAGTATGATGGTCCCTTCCGAATCATTGATAAAATTAACCCTGTGACATATAAGCTTCAGCTACCGATCAATATGGACCAAGTCCATTCAATTTTTCATGTCAGCATGCTGAAGCCATTGCCAGATGGATTCCCATATCCGGAGAGAAGCCTCTCGATCAGAGAGCGACCTTGTATACAATCTATATAAGGAAAGAGAGCAAAATGTATCCGAAACTTCTAGACCACTGGCCATGGGGCAGATTTAAAAGTGGAGGTCCTCATCCACTGGAAACATCGTCCTAACTCAAACAATAGCTGGGAACCACTGGAGTGCTTGAGGTCCCAGGAAAACTTGATCCTAGACTTCTGTAGGGAGCAAGCAATCGATCTCCCACCTTGGCTGCTCCGATGATGGATGGTGAAACCTCCCATGTGAACAAAAAAAAGTAGAAGAGGCGCGACATGTGGTGCCTTATAGGATTTGAGAGCGAATTCCTATGGGAGTTGGCCTTAAATAGGGGAGGAAGGTGCCTGGAGCCATTCAAAGTGCTCTATAGGCAATGGGGCCTAAGATTCAAAGAGAGTTAAACTTAAGACCCCTAGATCTTTGGATCAAACGAGTCAAGGAACGCCCTGGAACTCATGGATCCCTAGGTCGGTGTGTTCTATCATGTTACAATGATATACCACTTGATATCCTCCCATAGCTTAGCATTTTAGGCTAGGTATGGAAGGATGGATAGTCCAAGTCTTGAGGAGTGCTACTCTTGACTTAGGTGTCAGATGCTAGGATGAGTCCAAATCCTAGGAAGATGATCGAGTTCAATAAAAATGCTTTACGGCCTTAGGCCCTAGCAATTGGACCTTCTGGAACCAAAGATCCCTTCGAATTTGACTCAAAATAACATGGGCGTTCTTCCCCAAAATTGACGAAATCCTCCCTTGAATTTAATGTAGCAGCCTCACAAGTTACCCAGGCCATGCTCCGAGGTCGTTGCTCATTTTAAATGGGGGAGGATTGTGAGAGAGGTAGTAGGGTTGCTGGTAGCCTACTACCTCCCCCATGGTTCAAGGGTCGTGGGGGCACAAGGGGTCCTCTGCTCCTTGTGTCTTCGGAACCATACTGGCATGGTAGTTCCATGCATTAGTAAGAGAAGACTACGACCTACCTCATTACCCCACTCGGCAGGACCTTGCCTGGGAGGGTTGCATAGTCCAACGCTGCGTTGGGGTGTTTTATCGGGTGTGTCATGGGACATGCTATGGGATGTTGTGTGCACTCCTTAGAGCACGACACCAACTACCAGCACACGATGATGAATTTGGAGGGTTCAGCTGGTAGTCCCTGTGGTGTCCACATGAGTGGAGCAAGGGAGTGCTATCTAGCTTGTTAGCGTATTGTGAATATTGTTTATGAAACACCACTCAGGAGACATGCTAACGCTAACACATTGTTTGTTGGCATGTGTTTTAGGCTTATTGATTGCTAAGGCGTATTCCCATTGAGTTTTGTCCCGATTTAGAATCTGCTTGGGAAACTCTTGGGGTGCCGAACAACATGCTCAGGGAAAATGTTGTTACACTTATCCTTCTTATGGTGATAGTCCTTTATCATGTCCTTCTTCCTTTTCTTATTCTTGTCTTTACTTTTCTATTCTATTTTCTTCTCTACAATTTTAATTGTTTGGAGTTTCTCATCTAGAGATTCCCACATCTTGCCCATATTGATCAATATTTCATTGAAATATTTTTGGATCTATAAGGTTTTTCTTTGCATGACCTTCTACCATGATGCTTTCTCCTCTAGATTACAAAGATGAACTTCATTTTTGTGAATGGAGGAGTCCTTGTTATATTCCTCTATGCTTTCTCTTTTCCTTAACTCTTCTTCTTCTTTCACTACCTTGTCTATGAGCCTTTGGATATGATAGGTCCTCATTTCTAATAATCTCCCTTAGGCATAAATTCCAAGGATCTCATTGGTTTTATTTTTGAGTCCATCTATGATACAGTGGAGCTATTCCTTTTGAAAAAAATCATGCGTTGAGCACTGATGTAGTAAAGAATAGCACCTTCCCAAAGCTACATCAAGGGATTCATTATTACCTTATTTCCATCCTTGATTCTATTTTTTCAAGTTGGACTCCCTTGAGTATTTTTGATACTTGTCATTGAATAGTTCTAGCATTGTACTCCATCTATGAAATGATTTTGACTCTCAGTTAAAATTGGGATGAAATCTCTCAGTTGAACAATGCCCAAAGATATATGAAGAAAAAAAGCTCACAATAAAAATGCTATATGCTAATATTTTCGGCAATTTGATGTATATGATAGTCAATACTAGATCTGATATTGCATACATTGTTGGAAAACTCAACAATTATATGTCTAATTCAAGGAAACAATATTGGTTTGCAATAAAACAAGTTTTCTAATATCTTCATTATACTATAAACTTTGGTATTTATTATCAAAGTGATTTATCCATTTTACATGTTATGTGAATGCTAACTATGATGTGGATTTAGACAATAAGAAATCTACTAGTCAATATGTGTTTAATATCTTTGGTGGTACTATCTCATGGACAAGCCAATTGCAATACATTATAGCTTAGTCTACTATTGAAACAGAATATGTTCTACAAACCTAGCTAGTTAAGAAGCAATATGGCTTTAGAAATTAGTGCTTCAACTTAGGATTCATAGAAAGATTATGAAAGTTGGCTGTAATGAACAAAGTATAATTTACATATCCAAGAATTCCATTTTCCATAGTAGGATGAGGCATATAGAAATATAGTATCATTATTTTTAAAAGTAGATAGATGAACAAAGGATTCTTATAGAAAAAAAATAAGATAGAAGAGAATCTTGTTGATATCATTATCTGTTGAAAAAATTTTATGGTGTCAAATAGCTATCACTATTATAGAAGTTGATACTATCTAAGCTCTAGATCAAGCTTACAATCTAAGGTCTAGATCAGGCTTCACGAGAGATTTACCTTAAAAAGAGAGATTTTTTAGTAAAGTTAAGGTAAACTACTATTCACATCAGCTCAAATACAATTATCTTTAGTTATCTACAGTGTAATCAATGTAAACTATTGTTTATATCTAGTAATTTTATTATTGTTAATGTTAAGTTTACATCTAGTTAATACTACTTATGATGTCCATCCTACACTATAAATATGATTACAAATAGGTCTTGAAGGCTATGTGTAGTGTGTTTTGCTTTCATCCCTTTGCTATCTATTTTCCCATTCTCTTTTGTCCATTGTTCTTGTGTAATTCTCTCTAAATTGATCAAGATCCAGAAGCCTAAGATCCAAGAACCTCTTTCTTGCTGAGGTTTATTCTAATTTTTCATAGGATATATTCTTGAGTTTTTAAATTTTATTTCCTATCTTACCACCATGAATGATCTCATGCCTCCTACACATGGTGAGTTCATTCACCTCTAACTATTGAATGAGTTGGTATGAATAGCTCAATTGATAGATCATTGAAGCTCATCTCATAGTTCACGAGGTTGGGTACACTCCACAGTTTGAGCCAAGTTCAATGGTAGTTAAATCATCAACACTTGTCTTTTGAACAACCTAAATTAAATGTAACTACACAAATAATACCTTTTTTATAATTACCCACAAATTTGGCACCAATGTTGGTGGCAACTCATGGTATGATGTGATAGTAGCTCATGTAAGTTGTTCTCCATGTGCCAATAATCCATAAATGAGTATAAACAAGTAATTAAATGATGTAAGAGAGCTAAGCTAAGCTCAACTCATATGAGTTCTCCATGTATGAGGGCATAGGGCATCATAGGCATCTTAAAGATTCAAGAGGTCCCAGGCTAGAAATTTGACAATGTATAAGAACCTATAATGGATTTGAGAATGTATTATACTTGTTATGTTTTTGCAAAAATCTATAAATACAAGGTTGAGAAATTTCAAAATTCCAGCTAGGTGGATGCAATGCTATGCGTCAAGGATTCATGAAATCTAACTAAAAAGTCAAGAACGGTTTGCAGCAGGTAAAAGTTTATGTGCAAAAGTGCAGTAAATTTGCAACAAGTACTTTCATAGGAATATTTTTATTTGACGACAAAGATTTTATGTAATGTAATAATGTAAATACAAATCCCTTGATACAAATGCAAAAATATTTTTAGTCTAAGATTTGTAAACATTCATGGGAGCTATCATCTTTCTCCTTTATAGATTATATTTTAACTTTTTTCATTTACTTCCTGATTACGAACTGTACCGCCTGAAATCGTCGATCTCTGGCTGGAAGGAAACAGAGACCGTGGGATCGCAGGGCGTGCATAGAAGACCCTACCTTCACCTGAGGGTGAGTTGGAAAGCATGAAGGTAGAGTACCTTGGGTGGTTCGCACACGGATCAGACAAGGATTTCCCCGAACGTATACCGAAGTGCTACACGCTAGGTTATGCGTAAACGGCGTAACGGGCGTAAACGAGAGCGTAAACAGCGTAACAGATGTAGACAGGGCGTAAATGTAAACGAGCATAAATAGAAACACATGTAAGAAATTAGCGTAAACTGTAAACAATGGTATTATAGAGTGAAAGTACAGTGCACCGGTCTAACGCAGTTGTGATGGAACACAAGGTGGACGAAAAGCCCCGGTGAATGCAGGAATGACTCAGCTGGTTCGCATGGTAGGCGGAGCGTAGAGACTGTGTGCATGGCGTACAAGGCTTTCCAGCGTAAGAGGGTTTTAGCTCTGGTGTGCAGCGTAATTGCTCCTGGGTATGCTCTAGGATTTTTGCCCACCAACCTAGATGAAGTGGAAAATCGGGGCTTTTATACCGGTTGTTACGCTAGACTCGGGTTAGGAGACACGTGGCGTGTTGACTGGGTGCATACAATTTACAAATATACAACATATTACATCTGCTGGGCGTATACGTGAGGCGTATATGCTACATCAGGCCGGCGTATACGCTAGCCATATACGCTGGACATGCTGGGCGTGTGTGAACTTGGGTGGAGATACTATGGACGCTGGGCGTATACACTGATGGATGGTGGGCATATATGCTAGGGCGTATATGCTGATGGTTGCTGAGTTACTTCAATTCTTGCTCTTCAGTGCTGTCTTCATGTTGTCTTTGGAGATTTCATCGTCGGGCGTATGCATCTCTTGTACCTACCGAGCATACATGTGAGGCATGTACGTAGGGTGTGTAAGTTGGATGTATACGCTGGGTGCATACACTAGGCGTATACACTGTGGATGTCGGGCATAGATGCTGGGCGTATACGCTGGTACCGCATACTTAGTGAAAATTAAGCATTTTGATCCCAAAGTTGCAATGTGTAACACCAAATGTAGCCATGGTTGTCTGTGGGTCCTAGGGACCTACTTTTTGCAAGAGAAGTACCAAGCTCGAAATTTTGTGGTGTTTCATTGGTCCCTCTTTGTTGATGCTTGGAGGAATCAACCCGAGAAGTGTCGATAAAGAAGTGCAAAACACCACAAGCAACTTGATATAGACTTTGTTCTTTGCCACTTGACTAGACGTCATTACACTGTGTTCAGTAGTACATGGGATCGAATAAGTGAAATTTGTAGCTGGTAGGAGGGCAGGGATTGTGGGGATTGGTGACTTCCCCAAGAATTATGCTAGAGAAATGGGATGCTCGGGTGTGCGGCATGTTGGTCCTTATCAATAGCCATTGTTTAGCAGACTCGGAATTCAGACATGCGATGTGTGTCCTTTGGCAGAACAAGGCTCTTGGTTAGCGTTCAAGAGAACTTGTTGGCAAGACCAAAGCTACGGGAGGATGTGTTACATTCTTTGGAGGAATAGGGCCCGTGTTTAATGTTTAGGAGGGCCTGTTGGCCGATCGCCAAAGCCATGCAACTGGATGCTTCTTGACCGTTTTGGACATGAGTACTTGGTTTTGAGACAACTGCCTTCCCGCCTGGGGCTTATATGGGAAGTGCCAAGAATCTCGCTTTTTTTTTGGAGGTTTACGTTGATCTTGTACTCATGCTCAGGTGCCAAGCTCTGTGTTGCAACTGCTGCAACGTGTTGCAATGTGCAACAGTGTGCTCAAAGTTTTAAATGTATTCATGTATCGAAGGTTGGTAAACAGATAGTGGATATACCGCGAATGGGAATGTACTAGTGAACGGTTTGATTTAGTCCTACCATGTGTGCTGTGAACATTGTCCCATCTTGCTGCTTGCGATGAGATGCATTCTTGTGCGAAAACCTCGGGGTGTCATCTTGCAAACACAACTCCAAGGAAACAAGAAAACCATGGGTGAATAAGTGAGCTTAGATTTGAACGGCTGCAGATGGAACAAAAATACTGGAGGAGATTCTGAGCACTATGTATGAATGTCGGTGACATTGATGAGATTGTGTGCCGGTGAGCGATGCAGTGATTTTGATGAATGAGTGTGGCTGTGAAGTGAAGAGCCAGAGATGAACGTGCCAGTTTATAGTCTTAGGGGACTATCATGGGTTAGTTTTATGTCGTAACCCATTGGAAATTGTCCGTTTAGCGTCTTGGCGGACGTTACGTTGCCAGTTTCTAGTCTTAGCGGACCATGCAGAGGCAAGCTAGTTTATAGTCTTAGCGGACTCTGATGGTTGAGACGGTGGCAGTTTACTGTCATGCCGGACGGGTGCTAGTTTATCGTCATTGTGGACACTGTGGGGTATCAGTTTATTGTCATGATGCCAGGACAGTTGTGGTGTCAGTTTTAAGTCATAACCCAGGACTGTTTTGTGGTATCAGTTTACCGTCATGATTCTAGGACGAGCTCTGGTATCAGTTTATAGTTGTGATTCCAGGACTTGCACGTACCTGAGCTTGTACTCAAACGTAAAACGGTTTTAGGTACAAGTGATTGGTCAGATGGGCAAGCTTGTTTCCTTCCACGTCAGCTAGCTTGAATGCTCCATTGTCAAATGCTTTAGTGACCAAGTAAGGCCCTTCCCAGTTGGCTGAGAATTTGTCCGGGTGTTCCTGAACAGCCTTAAGCACAAGGTCGTCTTCTTTGATAGGGCGCTTATTGATGTTATGCCGATGTCGTTGTCGTTGTTGTTTTTGGTACCATTCGATTTGGTCGAGTGCGCGTATGCGTTCCTCTTCCACCGAGTCCAGGTCAATGATGCGTAGATAATTATTCTGCCTGTCGTTGAGGAGTCCGGAGAGTGTGATCCTTAAAGATGGCACCTGTAATTCCAAAGGTAAAATAGCTTCTGAACCGTAAACAAGACTATATGGTGTTTTACCTGTTGAAGTTCGATGTGTAGTACGATATGCCCACAGTGCGTACACCAATTGTTCGTGCCACTTCCTCTTGCTTTGGGTAAGCATTTTCTTAAGTATTGTAATAATCGTCTTGTTTGTTGCTTCCACTTGTCCATTGCTCTGAGCATAGTAAGGGGATGAAAACAAGTGTTTGATCCCTAGGCTTTCACAAAAGGTTTTAGTCTCGGCACTGCTAAATTGTGGTCCATTATCAGTGATGATTGTCATGGGAATGCCGAAACGGGTTAGAATGTTTTCGAGGATGAAATTGCATACATGTTTAGATGTGGTTTTGCAAAGGGGAGCAGCTTCTACCCACTTCGTAAAATATTTGGTTGCGATTATGATGAAACTATGCCCTACAGAAGATGAGGGTGTTATTTGGCCGATAAGGTCCAACCCCCACTTTTGAAAAGGCCATGTGATTTGCGTTATGTGCAACTCATTTGATGGGACATGTATCAGATTGCTATGTTTTTGACAAGTACTACATGTTTTGACTTTGGTGAGATAGTCGTATTCCATGTGTGGCCAATAATAGCATAAGTGTCTGATCTTTTTTGCCATGGCTTTTGATGTTATGTGTCCTCCGCATAGTCCCTCATGTACCTGTTCAACAATAGTTCGGGCATCGGTACTACTAATGCACGTTAGCAATATGTCTTCATAGGATCGACGACACAGTGTGTCCCCTACCAGGGTATACTACTTAGAACGTTTCCGCACAGCGTCCTTTTGCGCATTTGTTAGATGTCGTGGTGTTTCGCCACATAGAAGGTATTCTTTTATGTCGTCAAACCATTCTATCGTGTGCGTTGTACTAATAGATGCAATCGGCAACGTGTCAAGGGTATCGGTGATTGGTTCGGCACAACTGGTTATGGAGCTGGGTAATGCATGGAACATATCTGGTGATGTGTTTAATGCTAATGTGACTAATGCGTCTGCGATGGTGTTATCATTTCTAGAAACATGTTGCACATCGATGTTTTCAAATCGCCTCATTAGGTGTTTTGCCAGGTCGCAGTATGGTTGTAAATGTTGGGCTTTGCATGTATAAATGTCTATGACTTGGTTTAGGACTATTTGCGAGTCTCCTCTGACTACAAGCAATGTGATGTCTAAAGCTAGTGCTGCCGTGAGGCCTCTAAGGAGACCTTCATACTCCGCTATGTTGTTCGTGTAATGAAAGTCGAAACGATAGGCAAAGGGTCGGATCTCCCCGGAGGGATAGGTGATGACAGCGGCTACGCTTCCTCCTCGAGAGGTGGATGCTCCATCAAAGTTTAGGATGGCATCATAGTCGTTAGGCACTGTGTCTATGGCGCTTATATTCTCATCTGGGAATTCTGGCTCTATAGTCGCTTGATCACGTGTTGGTGATGTGGCCATTTGGTTTGCTATGGCTTGACCCTTGATTGATGATTGCGCTATGTAGTACAGGTCAAACTCAGCTATCATGGCTTTCCACCGGGCTATTCGACTTGTTTCGTAAATGTTCCCTGTTATGGCTCTTAGTACATTGTCCTTGCAAATTATGTACACCTGGTTATGGAAGAGGTAATGTCGCCATTTTCTTAAGGAAAAGACCAAAGCTAAACATGACTTCTCTACGTCATTGTACCTTTTCGCGTGGGCAACTAATGCATGGCTCAAGTAATATACAGGGACTTTGGTTCCGTCATCTTGTTTCTGGCAAAGCATAGACGTGATTGACGATTCCGAAGTGGCAAGCTAGATGTAAAATGGTTTATCATTTTTGGGCGGGTAAACCGTAGGCAGTCGGGCAAGTGCTATTTTGATGTTCTCGAATGCTTCTTGGCACTGCAAAGTCCATTCAAAATGAACATTTTTGCGTAATAGGTGGTTCATAGGTTTTAGTTTGTCCATCAGTTTTTCTATGAAGCGCCTGATAAACTACACTCTACCTTGTAGACCTCGAAGTTTGGTAAGGTTGCCTGGTGGTTTCAGGTTTGTTGTGGCCTTAACCTTATCGAGGTCCACCCGTATCCCCGCTTTGGAGGCTATGAATCCGAGCATTTTGCCTGTTTTAACACCGAAGACACATTTTTTCGGATTAAGTCTTAGTTCATACTTTAAACAATGCTTTAAGACTAAGTCGAGGTCTTGTACATGTTGTTCTTCCATTTTTGATTTAACTACAATGTCATCCACATAATCGTTAAGCGATCGTAACATATAATCACTAAAGATGAACGTCATTACTCTTTGATATGTGGCTCTAGCATTCTTGAGACCAAAGGGCATCATTGTGTAACAAAAAGTTCCCCATGGTGTCATAAAGGTTGTCCTAAGTTGATGTTCTGGGTTGATACATATTTGATTGTATCCCGAGAAGCCATCCATAAAAGACAACAAGGCGTGCCCAGCAGTTGAGTCAACAAGTTGATCGATGCTGGGTAGAGGAAAATCATCTTTTATGGTTGCAACATTTAGATCTCGGAAGTCAATGCATAAGCGAATGCTTCCGTTTTTCTTCGGGACAATGATCATGTTGGACACCCACTCGACGTAATCAACAGCCCGAATGAAACCAGCTTGATAAAGCTTGGTGATCTCATTGCGAACTGCCAATGCCACCTCGGGTCTAACTTTTCGTGCCTTTTGTTTTACTGGTCTCAATTTCGGGTCAAGAATAATGTTGTGCTGGATAATTCTAGGATCTAACCCAGGCATGTCCGTATAGGACCAAGCGAATGCTTTCATATTTTCCCTAAGCACATTCTCGATGTCTTTGGCCAAGTGCAGTTGTAATAGTGTGCTTAATTTTAATACTTTGATTTCCCCATCAGGCATGGTAATGGGAGTTTCGGCCAATGGGTCTTCAGTGATGTTCTTGGCTTCTATGTCCAGGAACCCTGTCATGCCTTTGTAGTTGTCTATTGTTTGCTGCGTTGAGGCTATGACTACGTCGTCTATTGGTAAACTTAAGTTGATGAAGTTTATGTTAATGTCTCGTGCAATTTTGCCATATGGTCTGTCAATGATTAATGGTGCAGTTAAATGCTGACAGTCCATTGAGCTTGCTCCTGCCAATAAACCGAGAGCTGAATAAGAGAAAGGGGGAACGTTCTATGCCTTTTGGTAATTTTAAACTATGTGTACATGCATAATGGTGGATTATCGTCACACTGGGACGTACGGCAGTTTAAGGCCGTACCGGGCCACAGGTGGCAGTTTAAGGCCATACCGAGCCGCAAGTGGCAGTTTAAGGCCATACCGGGCCGTCATTGGGTTCGGAAATGGCAATTTAAGGCCGTACTGGGCCTTAATTGGGTTTACACTAGAATGTTCAGCGTAAACTTGTGAAATGGGATCCACGGGGGAACCAGGACGTAATAATCTCTGTTTTTAATAATTTTTACATTGTTTTCGGGCAAATTTTAGCAGAAAATAAGTAAAAAGGCACAAAATGGCAAAAAGGAGTAAGGGCGACGTAAACGGCGTTGTAAACAGTGGCGTCAACGTCAGCGGAGTGCTATATAAAGAAGCGGGGGGTTTCATTTGTTTCTTACTTTGAATCGTGAGCGTAAGTGACAGAGCGTAAACTGTTAAAGCGTAAGCGTAAACTATCGCGCCGTGGCGTAAGCGTAAATTTACCCGTGAGCGTAGATGCTGAAGAGTAACCCTTAGCGTAGACGCCCAACACTAAACCCCAACGTAGATGCAGAGTGTAGGATTTCAGGCATCAGCGTAGACAGTTCTTTTCTTCAGCATAAACTTGTGCAATCAGCGTAAAGGAGGCGGAGATGGGTAAAGGAAAAGAAGTGGAAGGCCAGGGGAGGAAGGGTCCCAACTTGACCTTTGCGGAGGAGACTGAAGCCATGTTGCAGGGCCTGCCCAGGCCAAGGATCTTGTCATGGCTTGTGACATCCCATAGGTAGGCTCTGATCCCTGACTCTGTTATTATTTTTTTGCTTCTCTTTTTCAGCGTAGACAGTCTCAGCGTATACGCCGAGCGTAGAGGGTTTTCGGCGTAAGGGGTTTTCGACATATACGCCGAGCGCAATTTCATAGCGTAAAGTCAGGTTAGCGTAAACTATCAAGGCGTAATCGATTTTATTAGCGTAAGCGATTTTCCTGCACTATTATGTCAACATAAGCCACGGTGTCATGAGTTCTCTATGTGCGAAATTTTGTCAGCATAATTTGTTTGTTCTATCAGCGTAAATTCTGTTTACTGTGACGGCGTATACGCCGAGGGTTTGTTCAGCATATACGCTATGCGTGCACAGTTGTCTTTACAGCGTAGGCTTGTTTTTCATGTTCCTGGCGTAAACTTGTTCAGTGCCGGCGTAGACTGTTTACGCTGAAAGCGAACTTGGGTGTATACGCTGAGGGTTTCTTCGGCATATGCGCTGAGCGTAAAATAGTTCATTGTTGGTGTATACGCTGAGTTAAGCAACGTATTACGCTAAGTATAAACAGTTTCACCAGCATATATGCTAGTTTATGGGGCGTATATGCTTAAACAGTTAGTAAATTTTTAGATTTTAAGTGCCGATTCATGATGTAAACTCTCACTTTTCGGGCTGTTTTGAAGCATGGCTAATTTATCGTGGTATCTTGATTGCTTGCAAGGACAGTAAGCACTTCCTCCTCGTTGTTGAGCTTGTCGGGGCCTTAACATGGGTTGGCCCCGTTGAGGCTAGGGAGGCTCCCCCGGATCTAACCGTGGATGACAACGGGGTTTGGTTCAGGGAAGGCGCATGTGAATTTCTGGCCTTCCTGCTAGACAATTTCGAGGTGGCCATCTAGTCGAACTTTAACAAGGTGATTGCACAGAGCGTGCTTGAGGCAATACTGCCGGGAGCTGCAGAGGATGTCATGGTCTTCATAGAAGACGTTGACGAGGGGCCACTTGTTAACAAGGATGGTTCTACCCGCGGGCCCAGGTCAGCATGCCCATTAACGCGCGTGTGGGCACTATTGCCGCGAGGGTTAGATTACTTCAACAATACTCTGTTCATAGCTGCCCGTGCGCACACATTGTTCCAGAATCCTCCCAGCACAGTGTACCGAGTGAACAAGTAGGCCTATTTGAGTTTATTGTTTCCTTTCGCCATTTGGTGTTTGTTTCTTGTTTTGACATTTATTTGTTTATAGACCGAAGACCAACCCGGACGGGACATGCATTGAGGATGAAGGACTAGCTCTTGCTCGCATGGCCCTAGAGGCATTCATGACGGGCCCCACCCTTCGTGGAACTGTTCTGGGTCAAACGAAGGGAGCGATCATCCATTTTCATAAGCAGTTCTCCAGAGCGTCTGCAATGTGCAAAGCTCGTGGGTGGCTTCATGAAGACTGGTTGGACAACGGGCCAGTCTTTCCTCATGACTTTGGCAGCACATCTAAATCTGCCACTAACGGTAAGTGATAACATTTCCTAGATATGTTAGTGGGTTTGTCCAACTGTTTGGAGTTATGTTGATATGACCATTTTAAATTGCTTTTACAGCTGATGTTCCTTCTTGTGGGGATCCGATGACAATTGGACGAACCGAGACTACCTTGTTGATGAAGTTCGGGGGGGTGGCTAAGGCTCAAAAGTGGTTGCGCAGACAAGCCCCACCGTCCATCATTTGTTGCTTGGATAATGCCGGCCTCATGGAGCTTTTTATGACCCCGAGTCCTGATGTATCCATAGGGGAGATGATTGGGATCGTGGACTCTTTTAATGAGTCTGTCTCATATTACAGCACCCGGATTAAGGGTGTCAAGGTAGTTTTTCATCTGTCGCCTGAGTTCTTTTCAAACTTATTTGGCGTACCGGCAGATGGCTTAAATGTAGTATTAGACAGGGCTCATAAAGAGCTCCAAACGGTTCATGAGTTGGAGGATTGGCTAGGCATGGCCAAGGGTGCCAAGGGATTCCTGATGCAGGGGAAAGCAAAACTTGTGGAAGTGAACGAATTATATCCCCTATTCAGGGCACGGGTATTTCCTAAAACCCTTTCCCAGGTGAAGTGTCTTAGGGTTGAGGCTGTTCGTGTCATGCGAACTATCTTGGAAACGGACATGCCATACAACTGGGCACGATTTTTGTTGTCAAGCATGCACAAGGAGATAGTGCAGTTGCGTTCGAATGTCGAGGCGCAATCCCACTTCACCTTTGCGTTCTTCGCTGGTTATCTTCGTTGTTTTGCCGAGTTCCTAGTAGTCCGTGCAGACAACAAGTTTGTTCTGCAGGATCGGGGTTAGCTATCCCGCTCGTGGATCAATCACTTGTTTGAGACAGCAAAATCCCAAGATGCACCTGAAGGCATTGATGAATCCATTTCTATTACTACGGGGGGATCATCTGGTGCTTCAATCCACACACGTGATAGTTTGGGATTGGAGCCAGACGATGTACCCTACACTGCTAGAAGGGCAGAATGGGTCCTCAAGGAGACCGTTGGCCAAGCCAAGTCAAAGCTAAAAAGGCCTGAACGCACGACTGAGGAAGTCTCTAATGTAAACCTGCCACGTGTGAAACGCATACACTTCAAGATACCCGGTAAGCGGACCTCACCCGCTTATTGCTTTATCGTTTTCATTTTGTTTATAACTTTTACTTCAATTGCATACGTGTCATTGATATTTTTGGCTTAATTTAAAAAAAGTGAGGAAGTAGGCTTTAGAGACTATCACTGAGGAGGAGGAGACCAACATGGGGAAGAAGAACGAGGAGGAAAACACAGAGAAGAGCTAGGGCGGAGGGACGGAGGAGTTAAAGGAAAATACCATTGAAATCGAACCGTTGGACGATCAGGACACTGTCAACCAAATGTTCAGCAGCTTTCTTAAGGGAAATCTAGACTTGGGAAACCCCTTAGAGGGCGATAAGGATCATGGTACATTATTTCGTTTTGAATTGCCTAACCAGTTGTCATTCCTATGGTATTTTATTTTTGTGCTTTTATCTTGTTCAGATGAAGGCAGCGAGACCAGGACGGTGCGGCTGGACGTACCCATGAAAACGTTTCCTCCTGAGAGGATCGCGAAGGTTAGTTCGTCCTGTACCCGTGAGCCATTTACTTGGTCTGAAATGCCAAGCAAAATGGATTTTGTGGCTGGAATCGCGGAGGAAGTTGTTGAACGGATCCAGGAGGCCCACCCTGATATAGGTATGAATCATTTAGAGGTTTGGAGTGTCACATCTTATTTATATTGTCTTAACATTTGTATTTTTCGCGTGGGTAGGTGCTAAATTGAGATGGGATCCCTCTGAAAGCATTAGCATAGAAAGTTCAACCACACTTTCCCCAGAAGTGGAACAGGTACCAAGGCCTGTTTACGATGGAGTTGCAGAAGGCTTTGTGCACAATGCTAAGTCGTTATGGACCTGTAGGCGTTCCATTGAGCAGTTGTGGCTACAGATTCAGGCAAAAGAAAAGGAAGTCTCTGAATTGTTAGTGGAATGTGATGATCTGAAGGCTCGGTATGAGTTCGCCGCTACCAGACTAAGCGGTGATCGCTCTTGGCGAATGTCCGAGGTTACATACACTAGATATTGGAATCTACTAAATCATCATGCGTCGCTGACTCGGAGAATGGCAGAGCGTAAAGCTCAAATTGATCTCCTGAACCTTAAATATCAAGATTGGAAAGCTTTTGCTTCCAAGGTTTGTAAGTCGTTAAAAGAGGTGTCTATTGAAAAGCGCCAACTAGAGATGTTTGTGGAGGGTTTGGGTTTGTCTTCTGCCTTCGATACTTTTGCTCAAAATGCAACTGTGGAAATGGAGTCGCCTACAAGGGTGATCACAACTGCTTCTGGGGAAGTGTCGGTGGGTGAGTTCCCCCTGAAACGTCCTACCTGGTCGACTGTCGATAAAGGAAAGACTTTGGCAGACGTCGACTTAGGCCTTGATGGGATAGATTGGGCCAACGTTTCAGAAGAACAAATCCTTCGTCGGCTGGAATTCGGCTTAGGGGGATCTCCTATGGTAAGCGTTTTGTCCTTATGAAGTTAATTTATTGAATAATGTTTAAAATTTTGACATTCGCTTATTCTTGTGTTCGTTGTTTCTTTTTGGTATTTTCAGGATGAAGGTGGCGATGATGCCCAAGAAGCCAGCCCCAGTGGAGTAGGGGCCCCTGATGCTAGTGAATTTAAAGGGGATGACCCTCCCATCCCAGATGTTTAGCATTTTAATTTTTAAGTTTTTGTTGTTTTTTGACTCAGATTTATACCGGAATTGTAACTTGAAAATTTTGAGATGGACGAAAATAGTTGACGCCTATAATTGTACAACATTGCATGTAAGAAAGTTTTTGTTGATTTTGAATTTAACTATAAACATGACACAGAAATGTAAAATTTTTTGGTTCATTTTCTATTTTAAGTGCAATGCGGAAATGTAATTATAAAAGATAAACGAAAATCACGTACTAGTTTATGGCCATTTCGGGCCCCATGCGTAGTTTATGGCCATTTCGGGCCCCGGTGTAATCATGAAATACTTTGAAGGATGCAGATAGATTTCTCGGTCGACTGATCATTGCTGATCATGGCTAGTTTCATGTCATTGCAGACATGATAATTTAACGTCATTTCAAACTAGGAGTGTAGCTTAGTGTTTTTTGTTTTTTTGTTTTTTTTTGTCTTATCGTAGTTTAACGTCATTTTGGACATGTTATAGTTTAACGTCATTTTGGACTGGGAGTGTTGATATTATTTAATAGTTTTTTGATTTTCTTCCTTTTAATGTTAGGCGATATGTCAACGGGTATGATTTTGTATTCCGCGTCCCCTTTGCTGATCACGTTGAACGGTAACTCGGTCCAAGGAACGTCTGATGGAGTGGTTCCTGTGTCAGTGTTTTCAGATGTTTCGGTAGTTGGCATGATTTCTGTGTTAGTTTCTAATTGGGAATCCGTATGTACAATGTCAGACGCAGGCGTTTCTGTTTTAGGAGGCTCTTTTTCTGCATCTAAAGGTTTACTTCTTACCGGTGGTTGTGGATTCTTGTCATTTCAGCTAGGCTTTTCGAGCTCGACCTCTAAGCCCTGGTCCATGTCCATGTGTGATGAAATGATAGGAGTAGCTGCTTCCCCGTGTATGATGATTTCACCACCCTCATAAGGTAGGTGAATTTCTTGGTGTATAGGGGAGGAGACAGCTCTCAGTTGGGCCAACCAGGGTCTTCCCAATATTAGGTTGAATCCTGGCATTTCATCGACCACTAGGAAGTCGGTAGATGTAGGGAATTGGTCTCCCGCTATGAAATCTAAGGTTATTGTGCCTTTTACCATTACGTGTGACCCGCTAAATGACTTTAAACATGTAGTTGTGGTTGGTTTAATTAACTCAGTAAGCCCTAGTTGTTCAATGATGGGGTATGGTACTACGTTTATTGCAGCTCCATCGTCTACGTGGACCCTATGTATTTTGAACTGGTTTATACGCATCGTTATGAACATGGGGGCCGTGGTTATCTCCCCTATTTTCTTGTCCACCTTAATGTTGTCATCATGAAAGCTTAAGGGTTTAGGAGTGGTCCCGTGAGGCGAGTACATTACCGCATGAATGGAGGGTTTGTTTGGGGGCAAGTCCTCGCTCACTGGGATCGATGTTAACATACATACTAAAGCTTCCCGATGTGTTTGGGATGTTAGAACCAAGTCATACAAGTTTAGTGAAGTGTTCTTTTGTTTCAATGCTTGGGTGACTTGTGTCAAGGCCGTTGCAAAGTCTCCACTGTTGGGGATGTTTTTATCAGCGATGACTGGATCCATTGGCCCCAACAGTTTTATTTCACGTTTTGTTGATTTGTCATTCTTTTTCGGAACTATCGTTTTAGGTGGTTCATGTTTTTCAGATGATTCACCTTCATTGCCTGTGTTCGGTTGGTTGTTAGATGACGACATGGGTACAGAGTTAAGCGGAGTAGGCTTAGGTGGCCCCACAGCTAGCCGTTGGTGTTCCTTCTCCACACGTTCACGTGTAAGCCTATCTGCTAGGCATTCTTGTGTGTGGCGTGGAGGTGGGACTGGTCTTGACGCCTCGGGTTGCCCTGGGACTTTTACCACATATGGAGCTGGGCGGGGTTGCGGTTGTACCGTCGGATGTGATTGGTTAGAAGGCTGGCCAAGTACCCTAATGACGTAGGGGCTAGGTTCACCTTGCGTTTGTGATGTGGAGGCTTGGTAATCATTAGGATTTTCAGGTATCCTAACGACATAGGGGGTTGGTTTTGGCGGAGGTTGGACCTCCGCTATCGTGACTGCTGGTGGTACCTGGACTACAAAAGGGGTAGGCCGAGTATGAGGGGTTGGTGCATTTGAGGGAAGGACGGGAGGGACACGCACCACGTATGACTTATCGCGTGTCATGGTCTTAGACATTGCTATAGCTAGGGGCATCTGAATAACATATGGTCGCTGTGAGGCATGCGGTGGTTGGGGCATGGATGTGGACGCAAGAGCAGGAATGCGAACTATAAACGGCCTGTCGGATGTTTGTTGTGTACACTCAGGGTAGATGGTGTTGATGTTGGATTCCTCGGAATCATCATCAAGATAGATTGTATTAATAACATACGGCACCTCTTTAGTGTTCAAAGGGTCTTTATAGACCCCCATGGCTTGATTCTACGATTGGATCGGGTTGGCCTCGTCGAAGGTGATTTGGCCGTCGTCGATCATCCGCTGTAAATCCTGCTTCAAGGTGAAACAGTAATCCGTACCGTGCCCGTTTCGTTGATGGTAATCGCAAAAGCAGGAGGCTCATCCGGTGTTGCTAGGCTTGGGTTCTGAACGAGTTGACAGAACCGGTCGTGTCTTTGGATGGTCGCAGGGGATAACTGTTTATGCTTCATTAACCCAGCCTTCAAGAGTTGATCGAAGAGCTGGGATGGCTTCATTGGCAAAGGCGTGTATTGAGAGGGTTCTTTCCTCTCGAAATTTTGCATACGGTTTGTTGGGTTCTGTTGCGATGATGATTCTTGCGTTGCGGGAGTTGGTTTATTGTAGTTAGTAGGGGTTACCGGCAGTTTGTTTTGTTGTTGCACCCCCGCTATCGCCGCTATAGTTGCCTTAGCCTTCTCTTTATCTTTTTTAGTGTGTTGATTTTTAAAGGCTAGGTATGCAGGGTCATGGTTGTTTTGGGTCGCTTCTTCTATGTTTTTAATTTGTACAAACGCTTGGTTGAGATTACGCGCGTTAAGGTAGTATAGCTTGGATTTAAAGAAATCATTGATGGCCCCTTTTAGAATAGTAAGCAGGTAGGTCTGGGAGATTGGCTCATGCAGCTCGTTGAGAGCGGTGCTCCACCTCTGAATAAATTTCTGTACAAGTTCAAGCGGTGCTTGCTTGACCTGTATGAGGCTGTCCAGTGTGGCCTCAAGTTTCAAGTTGTATTTGAACCTGGTCACAAACTGGTGTAATAAGTCTCCCAAGGAGAAGATGGAATTCCTTGGCAGCGCCAGATACCAATCAAGTGCTCTCCCCACGAGGGACATGGGGAACACTCGGAGAATGGCATGGGGCCATGCCTAGAGTAGCGCGCATTCTAACCTAAATGTTATTAAATGAGCGTTGAGGTCTGTCTCGCCGTTGTATTTGGTTAGTGCTGGTAAGGAGATGCCTTTGGGCAAAGTTAAGGGTGGGATAGAAGAGCTGATGGGGTCATCGTGGTAGAAGTCCACTACCTTCAATTCCCCGTCGGCGGCTGTTTTGAGGCGTTTTACCTCATCGGTTAATTCTTGCATCAGTTTTTTGACGTCTACCCAATCTTGGGCACTCAGTAACATGGCAGCTTGAGGTTGTGGTATATTGTACGGGTTAGACTATTGGATGGTGGGTTGAAAGGTGGAAAGTTGTGCGGTCGGCAGTTGTGCTTGTGGAAAGTTTACAGTGGGTGGTACTAAGGTCGGCACGTTATAGGGGAAGGGCTGTTGTTGCTGTGGTCGCAGCTGTATCGGGGGAGCGTTGGCTGGTGGCACCGTGTGGGGTGGCACGTGGTGGTGAGAGGGTTGGTGTGACGGCACACCCATCGTTGGCCATTGCCCAGCCACGTTGTACAAAGGGACTCCTTGTTGGGTTACGGTGGTCGAGGGGCTGCATGCGCTTGAATATGCGGGATGTAATGAGCGGATGTGGATGCTGGTACCACGTGTGGCATCCCTATCACTCAGGGTGGGAATGTCACTCCCATGCTATCGTGAGGGGGCGGTGCTTGTGAGGATGAGCTTACAGCTGCAGCGGGGATGATTGCAAGAGGGAATGTATTAGGTTGGGAGTCGCTCGGGGGAGGAATATGCACTAGTGCTGATGTTTCTGGTGGCGGTGCTTGGGCCTGGGTGAACCTAAGGGGTTGGAGGGGCATGACCTCCCCTGTGTCTGGATGAAAAATAGGGTTGATATGGTTTTGCGGACTGAGGGTGTGATAGGAGTCCTCGTGCTCTGATTGGGCAGCGAATTCGTCCTCTTCTTCCAGTTGGGGATCCACCGTAGGCTGATCCAACGAGTGGCCCCTGTGTAGGAGGAGCTGTGTGACGAGCTCCGAGTACTGCTCTGGAACGGGGATTACATCATACGGGGAAGGGATGAACTCGTGTCCCCCCCTGTAAAAGAGTTCGAACTGCCTCTTTACTTCCATTTCGGCTCGATCCACAACCAGGCCGGCCTGTATGTTAATACATATGAAGTTATACTGGTCCTAGGTTATAATGTTGGAGGCTGGGTTCCTCCCTTATAACCTTAAGGACCGGCGGGGCCCCACTGTGGGTTGTACTCTCAAGTGTTGTGCGACGGGCTGTTGGACAGCCATGGTGTCTAGGATGTTAATGACCTGGGTAGTGGCAGCGGTGGTGTTCACGGGGTTCATGATGATATATTGCGGATGTGAAATGGTCTAAAGATGCGAAATTAATGTACTGCGCAGCGTATAGCGTATACGCTTCAGCTAACAGCGTAAAATGACAGCGTATACAGCGTATATGTACGTAGCGTATATGGTCGGCGTAGACGAGTCTATGGCATAAGTGGGTCAGCGTATATGCTAGATAGCGTGTACAGCGTCAGGGCACAGCGTAAAAGGGTGCAATGTAAAAATAGGATAAAAGGTACAGCATAAAAACAAGATACAATGTAAAACAAATCTAAGGCGTAAGGAATGACAGGGACAAAGTTGGCGTACAGTGTAGATAAGGTCGTCAGCGTAAGAGCGTGCAGCGTAAATAGACAACAACGTAGCGTAAACTATGCGGCGTGAACTTTAACAGCTTTATGTGCAGCGTAGGGAAAATCTACAGAGAAAAATGTGTAGTATGTGTGTGCTAGCATAGACGCTGGGGTTTCTGTGGACAGAGTCCACGTGAAGTTGGTAGCATAGACACTGAAAGACTTGTAGGAAGCGAGTCTTGAACAGGGCAGCAAAAACGCTGATGAGCGTAGACACTGGGGAGCGTGCAGGCAAGGTTTTAGGTAAAGGCCCTCCTTCTAGCGCCAATTTTTGTACCGCCTGAAATCGTCGGTCTCTGGCTGGAAGGAAACAGAGACCGTGGGATCGCAGGGCATGCACAGAAGACCCTACCTTCGCATGAGGGCGAGTTGGAATGCACGAAGGTAGAGTACCTTGGGTGGTCCGCACGCAGATCAGACAAGGATTTCCCCGAACATATACCAAAGTGCTACACGCTGGGTTATGCGTAAATGGCGTAACAGGCGTAAACGAGAGCGTAAACAGCGTAACAGATGTAGACAGGGCATAAATCTAAATGAGCGTAAACAGAAACACATGTAAGAAATTAGCGTAAACTGTAAACAATGGTATTACAGAGTGAAAGTATAGTGCACCGGTCTAACGCAGTTGTGATGGAACACAAGGCGGACAAAAAGCCCCGGTGAATGCAGGAATGACTCGGTTGGTTCGCACGGTAGGCGAAGCGTAGAGACTGTGTGCACAGTGTACAGGGCTTTCCAGCGTAAAAAGGTTTTAGCTCTAGTGCGCAGCGTAATTGCTCCTGGGTATGCTCTAGGATTTTTGCCCACCGACCTAGATGAAGTGGAAAATCGGGGCTTTTATACCGGTTGTTACGCTAGACTCAGGTTAGGAGACATGTGGCGCGTTGACCGGGTGCATACAATTTACAAATATACAACATATTACATCTGCTGGGCGTATATGTGGGGCGTATACACTACATCAGGCCGGCGTATATGTTGGACGTGCTGGGCGTGTGTGAACTTGGGTGGAGATACTATGGACGCTGGGCGTATACGCTGATGGATGGTGGGCATATACGCTAGGGCGTATACGCTGACGGTTGCCGACTTGCTTCAATTCTTGCTCTTCAGTACTGTCTTCATGCTGTCTTTGGAGATTTCATCATCGGGCGTATGCATCTGTTGTACCTGCCAAGCGTACATGTGAGGCGTGTACGTAGGGCGTGTAAGTTGGATGTATACGCTGTGGATGTCGGGCATAGACACTGGGCGTATACGCTGGTACCGCATACTTAGTGAAAATTAAGCATTTTGATCCCAAAGTTGCAATGTGTGACACCAAATGTAGCCATGGTTGTCCGTGGGTCCTAGGGACCTGCTTTTTGCTGGAGAAGTACCAAGCTCGGAATTTTGTGGTGTTTTACGAACCTGTAGACATCTTTTCTAGGGTTAACATGAATCTGAATGCTTTCCGAATCACAAATTCTAGATTCCATGCTTTCACTTATCGAATTCTTTTGATGCATGGGTGCAATGATTGATTATTAGCTACTTATTTCAATTTTCAAACGCAATATCACGGCTCACAGATTCTGGGCCCTACTTTTTCAACGAGTGCAGTCCGTGCAGTGCCATCGCTACCATGTTACCTGTCCTGCAAATTCAGGCGGTGCAAATTGACTGTAACTCTATGTATGCATGTTTTCATCGTATACTTCCATCATCATCCATGGTAACGGCTCTTGCTTCGGAGGGATATGCTAAAATATTTTTCAAAACCCGTGTCATCACATTTTAGCAAAATGCCTAAACAAACATCATCACCAAAGCTTTGACAACTAAGGGGTAGGAAACGCATACTGCAACCGAGAATCAAACAATGATGCCATGGTGCTCTAGGCGACCTTGTTGACATGAATCATGTAGCCCCAATGATCCTCGCACATTCGTCATCTCATCGGTGTGTTATTATTGAAGTCATCTTTTCCTGACTGCACCACAAACCCATTCTCCATCACAAAATCTTTCAGCCAAGATGATGTTATTACTGCCGTAATCATGTCTCCTTTGCAAATGAAGATGAAATTGTTCACTTTTAAATGTAGATTTGGTACGGCTCAGACTTGGTCCAATGACTTCAATTTTACCCCACTCAATTTTACATGAAACTAGAGAAATGCTAGAAAATGTATTCTACAGGTTAGAAATAGGAGATAAAAAGAGAAGAAATGATATTTAATTGGTTTTGGTCCACAGACTGTTTTATTTTTAAAATTTAATAATCGAGTGATTCCAAGGGAAAAAAAAAACCACAAAGACTTGGGCCCAAGAAATACATAAAGAGGTAATTTGTCATAACATGTTTGGTTCAAAGAGTTGATTTGTTTATTTTTTAATAATTTGACAAAATATTATACCTGTTTGGGCTTATTAGTGATATCAAATTCAAATATACACAGCCTAACACCTCTAAATCTCATAGGGTATATATTTTAGAATTGATGACCCAAAGCAAGGTTCCTATTTCTTGGGCAAAGAAAATAATATACAAAGGCAACTCAACAATAGTAAGTAGTTGATATTTAGTGGGGAAGCTCTTTGTAACAAATGATTTGGATTACTCGTATATAGTCTTAATAGTTTTGTTAAACTGAGTGTTCATCTGTCACTTTGTTTGGTGGGTATTTAATTTGGGTTTATATTTAATTTTAATGCTTAAAAAATCTGGTGGTCACCGTATATTTTTGTTTGGTGGTCACCGCAACTCAAAAAATCTGGTGCATGATCGTGAGATATACTTACAATGACAGCCTGGCATTTAAGACGTCCTTAGGATTTTTCTTGGCCGTCCATGTTTCTACCTTTACCTGAGCATCGGCCTAAAATTCATATAAGGCAAAAAGGTTTAAAATACGCATCGACGAATAGATAATGGATGCCGTCATTGCATGTCAATTTTTGCGATGTGAAAGCCGCATGGGAGGTGACAAGCCACTGCATTCATTCAAAAAGTAGGGACCATAATCACTGAAACGCATTCTCATTGTGAGAGTGTGCAGTCTCTTCAACGGAGCTGTCTAAACTGGGCCCTTTCCACGTTGTTTAGTTCAATGTTGGCAAGGTTTTTATCAGGTGCATGGCGTATACGTATTGTGCCAGGGTTAATTTCAATTTGGGATTTGTTCCAGATTGTTTTTATCTGCTTTAAAAAAACATGTGCAGCACATTCGAGGCAAGATATGAACTCAGGTCAGATCTTTATGCTATGCACATGGATGATTCTGTTGTCACATCTTTATGCTATGCACATGGATACTTTGATATGGTACTCACATTAAACTCAGATCTTGATACTATGAACATGGATGATTCACATGAGTTGGCTTGGTTTGGCTTGGTTTAGTTAAGCAACTTTGACATCAAATATTTCAAACCACAAAATATGTTTAATTTTTGGTGGCAAGAACTCCAAAGATGCATATTTGAAGTTCATGAAAGAACAAACACTGCATTCTTTGTTACCTTGAAGTGTCTTGTGTTATGTTATGTTAACTTGTTTTCATTGATCATCAATATCCTTATAACTCTACAATGCTTCCTAGAATTGAACCCAAGACTTAGAGCCTTTAAATCAAAAGTCTTATTACTAAGCTAACACCTCATTATTCTTTTTACAAACTTGACACATGTCTTAGATATCTATCAAATCACAAACATAATATTTGGCCAACCAAAGAAACATAAAACAAGCATCATAACTCAAATCTTGATAAACCAAAGGTCAAATCCTATGTTTTTAGCATTCCAGAAATATTAGTATGGTCAAATTTTTGATATGATATCAACTTAATGTAATTTATTAAGATTACACTTTTACAAGTATGTAAAACTAACTAAAAAATATACTTAGAGTTCCATTTTCAAGGTGAATAATAAAGGATATGGTCTAGATAGCAATGAGGTTCCAAATGCTCCATGAATATAGTACTTTATAATCATAATTGCATAATATAGAATGAAGAAAGCATGATTAATCATAATATCTAATAAAAAAAACTTTCAACAACAATTGAATTTCAACATTTAATCATTAAAGGTATAAAATATTTATAATTGAAAATAAATGCTAGCAAGAAGAAAAGGATAGAAAAATTTAACAAGGAGATTGTATCCTATTTAGATAAAACGTTGGTTTAATCCCATTATTTAAAACATAGAATATAAGAAACTTATTAAAATGCATCTCAAAGCTTTAAATTAAGTAATTAAACCTCTATAAAATTTTATGTTCTAACACCTTGCATCTACAATGATCAATTATTTACTTAAAAAATCTAATCAAGTATGACATACTATATTGATCTTAATTCTTGTTGTTGATGTTACCTTTAAACTCATGATGTAGGAAAGTCCAACTCAAATGACCACATCAACACACTTTAACATAGATAATTTGAGTAAAGAAGAGGTGACCACACAATACTTGTGGTTGATCAGAAATGATGCATCTGTGAAATAAAATTGTAAATGGCAAGATGTATCTCACTAATTCAGGCATCCCTAAATAGGATTGAAAACACTATGAAAAATGTTTCAATCATCATAAGCTATGAGTAAGAATATCACAATATATCATACCAAATTCATACATGCTTAGCCCACACCCACTTTAAACATATACAAATATAACTATAAATATGAATGCAAAGTGTTTCAATCATCACAAACTTTAGGTACCCATGTCACAATGTGTTATACCAACATTATACATACTTTATGGTACCAAGTATCTTAAAATGTTTCTATCAAAACCAATACTAAATGACTATAAATAAACTCATTTTACTTAATAATAAGAAAAATGGTTATGGTATTTCTAATGTTCTTAAATTTTAGAAGGTATACAGACCTAATAAAATTTCAATTTTAGTTTCTTGAATAACAAAATAATGAGGTGTTAACTTAGTGGTACAAGTCTTGGCTTGGTAACTCCCATATCACAATTTCAATTTCATAAGGCAACACTAAGTTATAAATTTTAAAAAAAATTATACAAAGAACATTAAAATTGGTTTGATAGATCCAAGAGGTTTCAGTGAAAGTAAGTGAAACTTTTAGTTTTAGTTTCAATATTTGTATATTATATGTTGAACACTCATGTGAATAAAATAGAGATAAGTATACGTAACAGATTACTCTAGTGGTATACTATTTTAAACACTTATTTGATTTATATTAATGAACTTCTTCAAGCAATTACATCTTATAAAATTTTATGATAATTATTATGTCATTGTTATGAGCTTAACCTTTAAGTAAAAGTGGCTAACATCAAAATGTTGTAAAGTGAAGCCTACTCCAAGTTCTTCTTTTAACATAATTTTGATATGTGATAGTGCTACTTACCCATGACTAAGAATAACCTACATTGCTCAATGCTTGCTTGTCTTCTAAATGCATCAATCTTTCCAGATCTTGTGAGCATAACTATTAAAGATTGTAGAAATAGATGCCATTCTTCCCTTGAATGTTATACCATTCCAAAAGGGGGTGTTGATGTGTAAAAATGGATCACGTTGTAACACCTTCAGAAAACTTGTTTTAAGAGACTATTGCTTAGGGCACCTCTCGTATGGGTGTGGAAATCTGGGAATAGTCTCAATTGGTAAGGGTGATGTGGTATTTTAACAGATAAAAATTCAATGATGTTGTTGATAGTTTAAATAGCTTTAACAATGAAATTTAAATAAAAATAGCTATCCAAATTAGTTATTTGACAAAGAAATTTAAACAAAATAACTATTTGTTAAATCAATTCAAGAATGAGCTTATAAGATGATTGATAATTTAAAGGAGAAAATAACATGAACTTTTATTACAAACAAAAGAGTTTGTAATTAAAAGTATTTCTTTTGGTAAAAATGACATACAATAGAGATTAAAACTCTCAGTCGTGGAACTGAAAAAAAGAGGTTGTAACAAAAACTTAGTTCAATACAGAGCCATGAATCTTGTTTTGCAAACTGGATGACTTCTTGTGCAAGCTTGTTCGCCCATGCTTGCAGGAAGCCCACCTCCTCCAACAAGTCTACGCCCTTCCAAGTTTGATCGTACACAGCCTCTGATTAAACTTCTTTTGGTAGTACCACTAAAGCTAGTTCATCAATTGATTCAGAGAAAAGGTTCTAAGGTGTCCCCTTCTCTTTCCGCCCATATAAAAAAAAAACCCTTTGCATCTAGCTGTGAGGAAGGTTTTATCCGTTTCCTCCACTGATTTGCTGCCGCCCCACCGTCTCACTCTTCCTCGTCTGTCAGAACCTTCACATCAAACCAACCAAAGTGAAAGCCCAAAATCACCGTGAAAGATAGAGTGGATAGTATTAAATGTTTCATAACATGAGTTGCCCAAAAGGGAACGTAACTACCCTTACAAGAAATAAAATGCTGGAAATTTATTAGATATTCTAATAAATCATGTCTATAAACAGGACAAGCAACCACCAAGTTGCATCGTGACCTTAATAATTAACAGAAGACTAACCAAGACAAATAAAACATTGGAATCATTGGTGATTGGCTGATTGGCAAGTCACGCATGTTGGGGGAGGATCTATACAAGGAGTGAAAATAAAATAAAGCAAAACATAATGAAATAATAATAATAAAAAGACTTTCTGTGCTTTCTGTGCACAGTTGCCGCACAGGATGTACTGGGCGTTCCACATGATGGTGTAAGTTGTGGAAAGCCTGGGTAGGAAGGATCGAACCAGAGCTAAATAATGAAAAGGCTGTGTATGTACCTGTTCTCAAAAGAGCTTTGCGACTTATTCATAAATATTCTACAAGTCCTTTGAAAAAAAAAAACATATTCGTGCAGCTCTGGAAAACATGTATAGTGGTGATAATACTAGCGGCTTGCTAACGAATATGGGTGATGAACCTTTTAAATAGTTCCTGTTTGCTTTTGATTCTTTTTCGAGTATCAGGAGCTCCAAAGGATTTCCATAATCGTAATATTTCTTCTGCTGCAGCTGATGCAACCGTGTATCCATCGGGCTCTGTGCTAAACGCAGAACTGTAGAGGCATGCCCAGCCAACTCAACTTGCACAGCCACAAGGTGAGTTGATTTTGGTTGAATCCATGAGAACTCAATAGCTCACGTTTGTTCTTTTTACCCTATATAACTGTTGCGCTTACCCTGCTTTATCAGTCACAAATAATTTGCATCGATAAAAACTAATAGGATTTTTAATTGTGATGAGATTTAAACTTATAAATTAAAACGTATTAATTATGACCCAATGCTAGATGGGAGTGTTGATATTGACAGTGTCATCGTTATCCGTGCCTAGTGGCCGACAAACATGGTCTTATGTGCAGTCTATTCCACAGAAATAGCTGTAAAGTAAACAGAGGGATGGCTGGTGGGGTTTCGCGAACTGTTTGGTCAATGATTAATTATTATCTGCTGCCGTGATTGCTGGGTTGTACTAAACTTCACTTTGAAGGAAAACTCTGTTTTGAGATACTTTTGCTTCGCTTGCAAAACTCGATAGGTGCATTTTGGAAGTTCATCAAACACTGCATTTTTTCTTTGGTTGAGGCGTCTGGATTCTCGTGTTCTGTTGTTTTAATTTGTTTTCCTAGATCATCAATATTTTTTGATACCTCTCTATCTGCAGTTTGATTCATTCAAGCTCAAGCTCTTGTGTAGTAATACAATGGGTAATACATGCTCGGCATGCCCTTGTTCTGATTGCTGTGGCTGCCCTGAAGGTGATTCTCCTGCGCCGCAAAAGTTACCGAAGGTTCCACAAAGAGTGCCATGGATTCCAGTTCCAAATACTCCACAGCAAACTCAAATGTCACCACCACAAAAAGGTGATTCTCCTGCACCGCAAAAGTTACCGAAGGTTCCACAAAGAGTGCCATGGATTCCAGTTCCAAATACTCCACAGCATCCTCAAATATCACCATCACAAAAGGATCCAAGAGATCCTGTCGTTGTTCCTGAGCATCCAGCTGAGGAAGTAACAGGAACCAGCCCTGCACACCAGAGTATTCTACACTTGGCAAAGGACGGTATTGATGCAGAGCTGGAGCGGGTTGTTGCAGATATCCGTGATCTTCTGGCCTTGGCTAAGGTACGTTTTTGCATAGATTGAAAAATCGCATTTGATTGGCAAATAGACAGCCCTTAGCCCTTTTTATAAATCAGATGGGAAAAATCCCAATAAATCCATGTAAGGATGGGATTAAAATCATCAATATCAGTAAAATAGACCAGTTATATCCACTCATGTTGGTGGCTACATTTTTCAATTTTTTTTCAATATAATACTATTTATTAGATTAAATGTCCGATCTGATTTTGAATGGCTTCAATGCATATCTAGCTATTAATTGCAGACTTCTCAACCTATGCGTTTTTGTGCATCTCTCTCATGTCTCACGTTCTCACGTTTTTTTCCTTTACACATCAGTATCTCATTTTTTTTTAAATGAGAAAAAATGAGACTTAAAGGGACATTTACTGTAACAACATTGCCCTGACATTGTCTGACACCCCAAAGAATTCACGAATACGCCTCAAGCAAGCAAGCATCTCACGAGCGAGTGTAAGCAAAAGCACAGCTTTTTAACATATATGACAACGCACTTCATGGAGAGTAACCAACTTCAAAACGAGCACCATGCAAATAGGCACACACACAACCTTGTAAACAACATCGGTGAGAGGGGAGACGATGCACCTACAAGGGAAGGTGCTTCACCCTCAGATCTCTCACGATTTGGTAAGGTGTGGCCTGGCACTGCATCAAAACTATTTAATCTTGGCTGCCTACATATCTATGATTGTCGTAGAATTAGGGCTATGTAGTTTTCCATGGTGAAGGGGGAATGAAGAGGACTTAGAAGAGAGTTGCAACAAGAGGGTGTCCTATTGCTAGCTTGGTACCACCAAGCTGAGGTGGGTTTTCTAACACTCGAGAGTCACCCGAGGGTGCCTCAAAGTGTTTCATGGCCCCTGAACCATGGGGAGAGCCCAAGAGAACCACTGCCCTAGGACATCTCTCACAATCCTCCCCCACACAAAGAAGCGACGTCCTCAGAGTGGAGCCTAGGATAGCTTTGAGTGTATACTTTTAAATGGGTTCGAAACTCCGTCAACTCCGGGGATCCATCAACTCCTTAGAGGCTAGGCTTGAAGGAAGATACTAACCCCAACACCTGACATGTCTTTCCATCCAATGCCTTGCATGAAACACAAGGGCAATTGGAGGAAGCCCAAAGACTTCCCTTCTCTATACGAGCGGGAGAGTCCAACCCAAAGGGCCAACGTCTTTAAGGCGTCCCCTAGATCCGTCCCTTCTGAGGGTCTAGAGACATATCTTCTTGCGTAAGCCCATATTTATGCAAGAAGATAGTTTCTCTCTTTCACAAGTCCTGCCGAGTTCCTTTGTGAATGGCATCTCAACACCCATTGATTTAATTTTTTTTTGAGGGCTCACCAGAGCCACTACCCATGGTGAGGGACTTAGGAACATCACACCAAAAGGGAGGACATGCTCCGAATAGCCATGTCTCCGCAAGCAACTCATGCTTGCCAGAATTCCATGTTCTGCTACTTGCATCCAGACCCATGGGGTCTCACCAATGCAACCATATAAGCATTGATTCCACGTGCATTGGTACCATGCACATTCTCTTTTTTTCATCATGTTTGTTCAAGTTGGTATGAAAGGAGTCAAGCATGTTTTCCCTTACAAACAAGGTACAATGATAGATCTTTTGAGCTTGACCTTGCCATCTACAAACACCAGCATTGCATACCTCAATTAATCATTCAATAGTATTTCATAGCCACAACGAGAGAGAAGATCCAAAAATCTATTTGAAAACTTCTCCAAGAGGCTAACATACAACAAGCCCTAACTGTCATCAACACCTTTTGTGATTGTCCAACATCGAGAATGCCTACTCAAATGTTAGAACAAGTGGAAAATCTATTGGGTAGCAACCCCCATGACAATCCTCCATACACACGTCTCATATTAGCCGTAAGCACATCATTGAATGCAACCATAATATCCCGTTCATGGAAAAGGATCACCCACATTTGCTACATGCATGCTATCCTTCCCACTCCAAGTTATGGGACAAGCACCATTTTCTGAACACTAGGTCCAGGAACGAATATCGAGTCACCTCTGAGAGTAACCAGATCATGAATTCTCCAAGGAACATCAACATTTCCCAAAATTTGCATTTCCCCACTATATCAAGAACGACTGCTAGTCTCACAATCAACACCTTTCATTAGATTTTGCACTTGCAGGAAGGATCCTCTTTGGGAGGCTTCTTCCATAGGTAAGTATAGTAGCCCAGCTACACCTTACCCATAACACATGCCCGAGTAGTCAATATAGCCAACAGATCCATCGCATCAAACTGTCACTAGCTGAGGGAAGACATGGGTTCACAAGTCTGACCCAAATTCAATTTTCACCTTGAGAACAACTTGAGACACCAAGTAGTACATCCCCTTTGAAATTTTATCAACAGGGATTTCTGTTTCATTTTGGGAGATCTGGGTTTTGTTTCATACATCCTAGTCAAGCCCGTTTACATAAATTTGTGGTGGACAAGGCTGCACCACTACCTATTATCATTCAACCCAAACAATAGACACAAGTCAGCAACAACATCTTGCCCATAGGAGGACTAGGTCCTCAAGATAGTTTTACATGGAATGGGCTTTCATCAACATCATTTACAACTCAAACACAAAATGATTCATCCCCGAAGGGTTTACAATAAGGATGGTCTACCAGAGAACCCCAACAAGGAAGTTTCTTTGAAGCCCCCAAAACTGAGAGAGTACACAAGATCATGCCTTGCTTACATGAAGAGCAATATGTACCTTTAATTTACATCAACAACATGACCTCACAAAGGAGGTTTTATGAATTTCACCAGGGTAACAACATTCTGTCTCTTAGAACAAGCCTCACAAGTTCATGAACATGGGACCACTACTAGGAAAAAGTCCCAAACATTAATTGCTTCTAGGTCCTAAATAGGAGACAACCGTCTCAATACCACCTGCCTTATTATTTCAGGAACTAAAGAGGGCATCCGTTGAAATGGAGAATGACCCCTCATAAAATTAAGGATTCACCAAGTAATATCATGATCAACCCTGCTATCCCACTAGGGAGGTGAGAACACCAACATGAATTAACATCACACCAGAGACATGGGACAATACATCAAGGAGGGATTGTGTGATACATCAATGTACATAAGGGAGGGAGTACATGGAAAAATTCAACAAGACACCATAACCTATTAGGCACAACGAGTCCCCTATCATGGAGTCACACCATAGACCATGAAAGCACCAATAAGTCCCAATCTATGAGAGTGCATCATAGCCCTCCAAAGCACCAAAAGTAATTAGTCACGAGAGCCCACCAACATGCACAAATCATTAGAAGCCCACCAACCNCCAAGCAAGGCCACCAAAAGAAATCACAATTTCTGTATCTGTAATGTCATTTATTCAAGGATGGACCACCATCCCAACGTTTGAACAACTGCTCCATGATCACATCCAATATGGAAGAGCAAGTCTAGGTGCCAATACCCAGAACTCGACTCAAATCCACTGCTAGACATCATATTGATTTGAATTTCAGTCTGCCATTGTAATTCACATGGCCATAGTGAACCACTTGTTATCAAGAACATGCACATCAAACCAATTTGTTTGTGTATTTTAAGCTACATACCACCATCGATCATCTGTGGACAAGATCTTTGCTAGTCCAAGAACACAAGAGAAAGTGTTCCCAAGATTTGTCCTGTCTCAAGGATGTTCACCAAGCACACAGCATCCAGGCATGCCAACATCATTAAGAGCACATGGCACTAGTTTAAAAGCACAACAGGCAAGGACACGCCCTGGTCTGTTTGTTACAACACTGTATCCAACTGAAGAGTTTCCCATGAGGTTTTTAGTAGGATTATTCATCAAGGCACAATGGCCATTTACAACATATAGCAAGGGCGCTTCAAAACAAGCACTAAGAAAAACACCATACATCAAGTTTGGCCTTGTCACAGGGTGTGGCATAGGCCTACAACCAGGAGACAACTGAGTCACATAGGCAATACATTCAGCACTTCTGAGTGCATACAATCGAATTGAGAATATCACAAGGATACATTTTACACACCCAAGGATAAGAATACATTTATATGGGAACATATATGGTATTTGGGAATGCTACCAAGGCTTAAAAGACTATAGGACGAACTACCCAAGCCCATCCTAGGTTGGAGGATTTAGGCCACCAAGAGCATACTATGAAAGAACCATGCTGTTTTGAGAAAAACCTGTCTCTATTACAAAGCATAAACGATCATCTGTCATTGCACCATTGTCTCAAAAGGTACATGATCAATCGTCACATTGAATCCACTGCACAGGTAACATCAAACAAAAACGATTCAAGACACGAACGTAACAATCAAATAACGAAACACGCCAACTGAGTATCCACCATCCTACCATAGTGGGACCTCAATGCATTGGCTACTCTTGGGCCATCAGTATCTAGCATGGCCAAGGATACCATTTAATGCCATCTGCTAGCCCAATATTTGTAGGGTCTAGGATAGATCACCATCTTCTATTAGTGCTCCCCTAGCACAAAGAGGCAAACAAATCATAATGTACCTGTTGATCCATCATAGCCAAGGTACTGATAAATCTGGAACCCAATGTTGGGATTCTGAGACCAAATAATCAGTTCACGAAGGTCTCAAGAGCACATATCTTCCCCATAGATATAGTGCTCACAAAATCAACTGAGGTCACCACTGGTTGCATCCTGTACTTGTGCTGCCTGCAAACACTGAGACAAAAGCTTAGAAACATAGAAGTTAGTAGGAACACGATCAACACATCAGCCTCATACACAACCATCAAACATGATCATATAACAAAGTCATATCACTCTTGCACATCATAAAAATCAAGACCTCAACAACATGCATAGAGATCAATCATGAAAAACATTGATGGATGAATTAGATCCCCACTCGAACAAACAATTTCGTCATGAGGCACACCAAGAGAGAGATAGCACACTCACAGAATTTCAAGATTCATACTCAACAATCATTCCCAGCAACTAACATTGGTTTCAACCAGGATCAAAATCTCAACACAATCGTATGAGTCATGGGTAATAGACAATCGTCATCTCAACCCAAAAATAAGGTGGAAGACCAAGGTCTATCCAAAAATAAGTCTACATAAAATCAATTCTCGCAACAACGAGCAACATCATGGAGGATGTGTCCACAAGAAGAATTTCATCAAAAGAGGTGTGGTCTCAACAAAATCCATCAATAGGATGACCCACACCAATAGTTTTCGAATCAAAGTGACCAAGAAATGTCACCAATCAAAATAGTGATGCCACAAACCCAAGGGCAACACAACCAACTCAAATAAGGGAGCACAACTCACAAAGATCAACAAGGGTAATCATGCCTCATGCATAAGAAGTTGTCAAACAAGACAACAAACATTTGGCTTTGGGATGGCACAAACGGCCTCATAATGCATCCTCAACGTTCCCAAAAACAAGTCATCATACCACGTAGAACACCAAGCCTTGCGTTACGAACGATAGACACGACAGAGATAACATGCACGCAAAATTTGAAAGTGCAACCAAGAAGACACGCATACACAAATAGACAAACATACAATTGCAAACACGAGCGTACGAAGTCTACCGACAATGGTCTTAATCCACCCAAAACAAGGCTCACTAAGAGCACATGTTCGAAGGACCTCCATCTTGAGGTACCTCAGAACCATCTTGTCCCAATTTGTATTTTTCCATACTCACTGTATCTAGGGTGAGTGGGAGTGCCAAGGATATCATATCCTGCACGATTCAACAAATGCCATTTGAAACATGTCATCTGGATGGAAACCGAAGTGGAGATTGGGTCCGATTCATACCAGATAAATCATTAGAGACCTAAGATGAGAGCTCCTTGAGCAACAAAATTCCTGAGTTGCCAATAGAACTCCTCTCAATCGTATTGCATACAATCACAACTAGTCCAACCACAAGTAAACAAGTGGAGGACATCACCACAACACCATTGTTTTACATCCTCATAGAGAGCAACATACATCAGTTGCTCACAATTTATCATCTGTCCCCTCATGAAGAGCATAGAACATTGTCATTGGGCAACTCTTCAAAAATACATAAGGATATGATCCTAGATCACTTAGGTATCAATTTGGAGGGACCATTAATCGAACAACCTCTATGAAGTAAGACAACCAAAGAGCACATGCATATCACAATACAATTTCAATAACGCTCTGATATCATCTGTAACAACGTTGCCCCGACATTGTCTGGCACCCCAAGGAATTCACGAAGATCCAATGGATTTGGGGTGAAAGACCTGGGGAATACACCTCAAGCAAGCAAGCATCTCACGAGTGAGTGCAAGTAGAAGCACAACTTCTTAACGTATATGACAACACACCTCATGGAGGGTAACCAACTCCAAAACGAGGACCATGCAAACAAGCACACACAACCTTATAGACAACATTGGTGGGAGGGGAGATGATGCACCTACAAGGGAAGGTGCCTCACCCCTAGATCCCTCACGATCTGGTACAAGGTGTGGCCTGGCACCGCATCAAAACTATCCAGTTTTGACCGCCTACATATCTACAACCGTTGTAGAATCAGGGCCATGTAGTTCTTCATGGTGAAGGGGGAATGAAGAGGGCTTAGAAGAGAGTTGCAATAGGAGGGTGTCTTGTTGCTAGCTTGGTACCACCAAGCTGGGGTGGGTTTTCTAACACTTGAGAGTCACCCGAGGGTGCCTCAAAGTGTTCCATGGCCCCCGAATCATGGGGAGAGCCCAGGAGAACCACTGCCCTGGGACATCTCTCACATTCACGTTCTTTTCTTTTACGGAGCAGTATCTCATTTTTTTTAAATGAGAAAAAATGAGATTTAAAGGGATAAGATTTTACTTGTATATTTTAAGTGATGTTTAACTAGGTGATTTTGTGGTGATTAACCATTGGTCTCTCTTTCCTAGATAGCCCAGTCAACTTGCTAGTAATCGCAAAAGTAGAGTAATTGCATATTTAAATTGGTTTTTTATAAAAAAATAATAAAATAAAATAAAATAATTTAGTAAATATATAAGCAGGTAGTAAACAGTTGGTTGTTGAATTGCAGTTACTTAAAAAAAAATAGTCACCGATCATTCCTTACCTTCTTATTTTCCCTTTCTAAGGTTCTTTATCCACTTTCTTAGCTCTCCCACTCTCTCCCTTGTTATGTAGCTCTTTCTCTTCATTCTTAGAGGTTGCATCTCTAACTTTCTATTCTTCTTTAACCTTGCACTTTACCTGTCCCTTCTTTAAACCTTGGTGATTTTTGCTTGTAAATATCTTTATCTTTCAATAAGAAATAGTGTTTACAAGGTTTTAACCATTTTAATTATTATGTTCAATAGATTATGTTTGGATAAATAAAGATCTTACTCAAAAGTAGAAAGGGCTAAACAATGGAAAAAGTTTAAGGCACCTCGTGAACAGGATTTTGTAGCATAACTAAATGATAGCAACATGGCAATCATTACAAACAAGCAGTATTTCAAAAATTGTTCAAAAAGGGTATAGGCCCTTTAAGGTGTGGATTTCTTAACATTGATGGTGGAATTGTAAATAAAGTTGTTTCTTTGAATAGTATTAGTTTTTTTTTTGATAACTTTGATATTTTTGGTTTTGTTGAAACTTAAAAAGATATTTATTCTATAAATTTTGTAGTTCCTGGATTTATTAAATTTGTTGTAAGAAATACAAGAGTAGGGCAAAGAGGCATACCTTTTGGGAGCATTGCAGCATTAGTGGGGAAATCTTTTGATGATCATAAATAATATGTTTTGGCTAAAATCTTATGTTCACAGAGTTATGCTTTCCTTGCTGTATGCTGCTATGCTCCTAGATATGCTACATTGTATGATTCAATAGAGTTGTCTCATAATCATCCTCGTTAATTATTAGGCAAAAATGTTGTAGAATTTGTGCAAAAGGTTCTATATTTATTTGGGGAGATCTCAATGCAAAGACAAGTTCATAGCCAACAAAAATTATTCAACGGCAATATAATGTTTGCATTTCAGACATTGTTGAAAATCACAATTGGATCCAAAGCGACATTTTGTAGATGCTAGTATTAATAAGATGAGTCAACAACTATTAGAAGCCAACAAAAGTTATTCAATGGCAATATTAAGTTTGCCCTCCAAACATTGTTGAAAATCACAACCGAACCCAAAGTGACATTTTGTAGATGGTAGTAGTAATAAGATGAGTCAACAACTATTAGAATGGACAAAGATTTTTGATCTTCTGATTTGTAAGAAGAAGATTTTAACACAGATGTGGGGTAATGTGAAAAGCAAGAGGCAATTTTATTTATACCACATTAGATCTAATAAACTAGATATAAAAGTTCATGATCTCTTCCTATGAAGTTTCGAAATAGTTCTCATCATCTTAGATTTGAATGTGGAAGATAAATTCAACTCCCTGAGAAGAGTGCATTTGTAGGTTGTGCAGATCAAGAGCTTTTAAATATGAGTTACATGTATTTCTTTCTTATGCAATGACTATCTATTTGAGACAATATTATGTTATAGCAAAAAGTTTTGCTTATATGATTTATTTTTTATGCCCCCATTGATACTTGGTTAATTTGTAGAGTTTATCTTTATTTTTTCATGAAAATGTAATATCTGTCCACTACATCATATGGGTCTTTTGACATAATAATGCTTTATTTCATTTCATTTCAATACCTTTACTGAGTTTACCCATCATTTTCAAACTTATTCTGATTCAATTTATTCCATCTTGAATGCATGCAGGGATCTCCTTCTTCATCTTCTCATTCACCTAAGCCCAATGTGAGATGCTGGAAATTCATTGACACTGCAGAGATTTCTAAGATTAAAGATTTCTTCTCGGAATCTGCTGATGCGGCTTCTGGCATGGTGAGTTTTCTGTGCCAAAATGGAATTAATTTGCATCACTAGGCACCAACTGTAAAACTATTGCTTCTTACTATTCACTATTTAGTCGTGAGTAATGATAGTTGTCAAATAAAATGCCAAAATGGTTATTCTGTTTGTCTTGAGCAACAGAGCCATTCAATATCTGGTGCTGCTGGAGGTGATCTTTTGAAGAGTGTTGCCAAAACGTTGTTAAATGGGGTTGGCAAAGCCCACTGGGTGGCAGCTGGCCTAGTGGCCGTGGGTTTTGTTTTGGACAGAGTCGATCTCATTTCATCAAATAAATCAGAGTGCATTGATCTTTTGGATGAGATGTCCCGTCTAGCTGAATACCTTCATAAAATAAAGCAAAGACCTAAAATCAAGGAACAACTTGCTACATTCATGGAAAAGGCATTGCAAGTAATTTTCCAAGGAACAACTATGTGCTTTTCACAGTGCATGTCTTCTCACTGGTTTAAGTGAGTAGCTATAACTTTTTTTTATGGTTTTACTTTCAATAAATACATCAAATACAGGAATGATTTTTGGTTAGAATATCTAACATGATACGTTAACAATTAAAATGCAGATTCTTTGCAGCTAAAGTGGATAAAAAGCATTTGCAAGAGCTTAAGGAAGATTTAGACCAGATGTACAGAGATCTTACGTTAGAAGTAGTCTTTCATCTGTACGATGCTCAAGAAAGCTTGGAAGTATTTCCGAGGAAACAGTTTTACCCATGTCATGCAGGTTAGTTACCAAATACCTTGCCCATTTCATTTCTTTTCATTGAAGCCGTTGAAATAGGAATATTTTACTAGTGTATAAGTCTAAGAGCCAAAAACAGTAGTTAATATTCTCTTAATTTTTTTAGTATGAATCATAGATTGAAAAATGGGATGGGATCGAGAAAATTACATATTAATTTTTAAAATCAGATAAAAGAAATTAGAATAACTTGTTATAAAATTCAGATTTGAATAAGCAAAATTAGGAAACAAAAACATATATCCACCAGAGTCTGACTAGGGCTTTTTCCATTTTTTCCATGGTAAAGTTTAGTTTAAATGAGAATTCAATTATAGAAAATTCAGGGCAGTGGTTGAGTGGGAGCAAGAAATACCATTTCAAATCTTAAAAAGTACCATAAAAATATTAGTTTATATCTGATGATTCGATTTTGAATGAGTTGACTTATTGCAATGTGGTTGATCACAGATTTCTCAAGTTATGCATTCTAATTTTGAAATAAGCATCCTCACCTTGTTATTATTATTTCATTAAATTAATGTTATTTTGAATGCATACAGTAATTTCAACGGAGACCTTGAAGAATGTTATAGGGCTGTTGGAATTGGAAAGCCATAATAAAGCTGTAGCCATGATTGTATACGGGTTTGGTGGCATTGGGAAGACTACACTTGCAGATGCAGTGTATGCAAGTTTGGAAGATATAGATGATTTCAGATTTTGCAGGGCAGCACTCTATGACACCATAGAAAGCAAACCCGACTTAACAAAAGTGCAGAAAAATATCAGAGACGCTATATTACAGAAAGAAACAACAAAGCCAGAATCTCCCACTCAAGGCCAGATGTTGCTGCTGGATTGCCTGAAGACCCATTCTTGTGTCATCTACTTAGATAATGTACTGGGTATTCAAGAGCTTGCCAAGTGTTTGCCCCAGCAACTGAGTTCCTCCAAAAAACTGCGGCTGCTTATCACAGCCAGAGATGCCTCTGTGCAAAATGGCTTGACTATGCCCAACGTAAAGCTGTTTCGTGTGGATTCGTTGCCAAATAAACAAGCGCAAGAAGTGCTAAAGACTCACATGGGAGATGATGCCTCAACTGAAATCAGTGAAATTGACCACCATGATGTTGCAGTGAACATTTGCGGGGGAGTTCCTTTGCTGATAGAACTAGTTGGCAGATGTATATCGCATAACAAAGATAAAGCCAAGGCTCTGCAGGTTGTCAGAGACGAACGTAGACACTCCCAGGCGCAGCGTTTCGGTGGGTGTAACGTGGATATATTTTCATTTGCTTTCAATGATTTGCAAGAGCACTATCAGCATGCATTCCTTGATATCTGTGCCTTCTTCTCGAATGGAACGTGGCCATGGTGGACCATGGAAAGGATATATGGCGTGGATACCATGCAACTTTTAGAGAACAGAGCTCTTGTGAAAAGCCGACCTTGGCAATATTCTGAATTTATGGTAAGCCAAGCAGAGGAAGAAAATGAATTGCAGTTACACGACGTTATTTTAGAGAGGGCCAGGGAAAGATATATGCGTAACAGAATCACCTCCATCTCCCAATTTCAGAGTTTGCCGCAGCTGCCGTCCACCAGCATTAACGTATATACCTTTATTTTAATTCAATCCACATTTAATGGCTGTGCCTTGCTTGCTTTTTTGGTTTGGGAAGTTTACCATGCATGCGTAGATGATTCATGATGAGTAAATATATATATATAATGCATTATTGTTATTATTATGATGCACATGACAAGCTACCAGGACGTTGAGGTGTTGCAAGGTGTAATGGGCGTATATCTCGAGGAGACCCCTGAGGAACCCTTGCAGTTGTCTTGTGAGAGTTTGGATGCCATGTCTTCCTCTTTGCGCATATTTTCCACTTTGCGCATATTTTCCAGTTCCACCACCGAATCTTTCGGAAGCAATGTTATTATAGAGATCCAAGGAGAATGCAAGGCTACCTTCTCGAGGCTTATTCATTGGAGGTCTCCGTTGCAGAAGCCACCGTTTGAGCTGAGTCAATGTAGGCAATTGCGGTACTTAGCATTTGCAACAACGAGCACGGTGGTGTTGGATAGGGTACGGTAAAACCTTGTTTTCTTGATGCGTGCACTTTACTTTGTGTTATTATTTCGATTATTTTGGTAATTTAAGTAATTCTAAATTCAGGAAACATATTCCTGGTTGTCATGTGTTTAGATGCCACCATCTTTGGTGACGTTAACGATAAATTATGTGGAGCCTATAGAAGGACCTGCCATTGCCATGGGTGTGTCAGAGCACGTACCAAAGATAGAGGTTTTATCACTTAGCGGAGAGCATTTAACGGAGATACCAGTGGGTGTGTTGCGAAACATAACGTCCTTGTTAGCGCTCAGTATATATGATTGCAAGAGGTTGAAAGAGGTGCCCGATGAATTTGATTCCTTCCCTCGTCTCAGACATATCGCCTTAGAAAAGGTGCCGTTGCAAAACATTCCACAGAGCATCGGAAACTGCGTAGGCTTGAGGGGAGTATATGTGCGAGATTGTGATAAGCTTATGGACCTGCCTGAAGGATTGGGGCAGCTCGCATCTTTGGAATCATTAGACCTGAGTGGCTGCAAAGACCTTGTGCAACTTTTCCAAAATATTGACCGGCTGGTCTCCCTCCGGAATTTGTTGCTCACAGATATGAAAATATGGAAGAATTAGGATCATCCTTTCATTCCTTACCATCATTGCAACTGCTGGATGTTAGCGGATGCATCGAACTGGAAGCAACATGGGTGGACGTGTTTGCTCACAAGAAATCTCTGAAATACCTGAAGATCTGTGGTTGTCCAAAACTTACAGAGCGGTGGCATCAAATTGACAAGAAAGATGTAAAAGTCAATTGCATTTTCTAATGGTTTTTAGATTAAGGATTCTTCAAAATGTTTTTCAAACCGGTCATTAATTACCGCAAATCCAGTGTACATAGTTTGCCGGAAAAAATTGTATCAACATTACCAATATCATTTTTTTGGTCTAAATTTGTTTGCCGGAAAAAATTGTATCAACATTACCAATATCATTTTTTTGGTCTAAATTTGTTGAATTAACTGATGCTATCTCTAGATTTAAATACTTGCTACTGGGATAAGATTTTTTGCATTACATTGGAGTCTTTTTTTTGTACTATATCCATCACTTTGTGCTATAATTAACCTACCTTCTTTCACTAATGCTAAAATTATTGTTAATTATCATAGCGTTGTTTTATATGTTTGTGAGTAAGAATACTTGATGACTTTTTTTATTAATATCTTTGCAAATAAGATGCATAATTTTGGTTTTCTTTGTGAAGTATATTGATTCAAAACATTTAGCAAATAAATAAATAATATGCAAGCTATGAAAGGTATAACAAAATATATAATTACAATGCATAAGTACAATATTTAAGTTATGGAAAGTACCGAGGTAATGTTACAAGAGTGCAATATGCTCTAGGTCATTTATACATAAGTATACAGTGTTAATAATTTATAATTAAACTCTAAATTTTAATGTCTAATCTAAATTTGTCAACAAGCTCTCTAAAACATACTTTTAGATGCTCTTTTTTGCAACACTTTGATTATAAAGCACCAAGCATATAATCTAAGGTGGCTTGTCATCAAAATGGTGACTCATTGGAATGCTTATGAGAGAGTTAGTGTCCATAGCACCAAAATGACTTACCCTAAAATTATGACCTCTTGTCGAGATGCTCATGAGAAGGTTGATGCAAATTTAGGGTTGGATAGGTTGTGAAATTACAGCTTTGCTAATTTTACCTTGGGCAGATGTTTTGCCCTATTCTTCTTTACTTTTTCTTTTTTTTTTCTTGTCTTTTTTGCTTTTTTGTGGTTGTAACGAATCTACTTTGGGTTCAACACATTGCAAGATGCTAGCTGTAGGATGCTTTTCGTTATTTGGGCTATGTGGCACCTAACAAGCTTGGTTTTAATGCAACCGTGTTGCATTTGTAGGATAGGTGTTTCCTCCCCAGGATGAGTTGTGTTAGATCCACTTGGGCTTTGACCAACCCATAGAGGCTCCCCACAAAATGAGTTGTATTACGTTCACTACGGGTTCTTCGATTGATGTAAAGAGGATCTCATGTGCATTGGAGGAGTTGCAAGCTCGATGATGTAGGGAAAGGCAGGGAAATGCAAGGTAAAAGGGGTGAATACAAGTAGGCTATAGAGGGGTAATAGGGATGTACACTCTTGAGTAGCTTAGCTAGTTCGATCATGCACATTAGAGCAATGTGGTGACTTCCCACTACGATGAGATGCATCTCTGCATGATTTCCTCTGGGGCTTTTCCCTGCAAACACAATGCAGAGAGAACAAGAAAACAACCACACGACATGAGATGAGTGCAAACTATTAGCTGTGAGGGTGTTGTAAGTGTCGCGTGTGCTGTACTAGTTGAAAGAGCTTACAGTGCTAATGTAGAAAAACTAGTGTAGGTGCTAAAGTGAGAAAGCTGCAAAAGCTCTAATAGCCACACCGAAGGTAAGTGCTCGAGCAATGGCAAAAGCATGATAGAGTAGGCAAGACAATGGGGGCCCTAATGTTGCCACTACTCTAAAGGGTTCTGTTGACCATGAGAGCTCCAAGCAATAATGAAATACCGAAGGCTGTTAATGCTATTAGTGAGGCCTAGGGCTGGTACTGCTAGTGACCATGGAAGGAGCTTCGGAAGATTAGTAAAATGCCCAAGGGAAACTCTGGAAGATTAGTAAAACATCGAGGGATGGTAATGCTACAAATGTTCTAGAGGCCTCTTCTAATAATAGAAAATTCATTATGGAATTGCAGTGCTACCACCCCGCCCATAAGATGTGGGCAAATGGTGTGGAGTTGGAAGTATTATCACTGACTTGTTTGTAGAACTATGTGTGTTGAATTGTTAACCCAATTTAAAGTCCTGGTAGACTATATGCTATGCTAGTTTAGGGTCCTAGTAGATCATGGGTTTAGTTTAAGGTCATGGTAGACCATGATGTGCTAGTTTATAGTCCTAGCAGATTGTAGTGTGCCAATTTAACATCATAGTGGACGATCTATGCTAGTTTAGCGTCATAGTGTATGATCTACGCTAGTTTATAGTCGTAGTGGACTTGCTATGTTAGTTTATAGTCATAGCACACTTGCTATGTCAATTTATAGTCATAGCTGACTAGTTGTGCCAGTTTATAGTCATAGCGGACTAGCTATGCCAATTTATAGTCGTAACAGACTTGCTATGCTAGTTTATAGTTGTAGTGGACTTGCTGTGCACTCACACTTATGCTTATGACTTTGCTACTTGGACTCTTCAGCAATTTGTAAGATAGCTTGAAACTTATTGTCCATGGAGTCCTATAATTGATCAACCTTAGCCATGATTTCTAATTGTAATTTTTGGAATGGCAAGGTTTTTTGATTAACCACCTCATCTCTAGCGAATTCATCCTCACTGTGACAAAATCGAACCCCCTTCTTTTGAATAGAAGGATCTCTATTATATTCTTCTACACTTTTACATTTTCTCAGCACTCCCTCCTCCTTGGCTACTTAATTAATTTTTTAATTTGATGGGTGTTCAACTCTATCAATCTCCCTTGAGCATAAATGCCAAGGGTTTTCCTGGTTTTAGACTACAACCTATCTATGATATAGTGAAGCTAATCAAGCTGAGAGTATCCATGGCCGGGACACCTATGCAATAGAGAGTAGTATCGGCCAATAGTACCATCCAAGGGCTCATGATTCCCTTGTTTCCACCCTTGAATTTGTTTGCTTAGATTGGATACTCACGAGTACATTTGATATTTGTCATTGAATAATTCCAACATCGTACTCCCCTGCCTAATTGATTCTAGTTCCAAGGATCAGTACCAATTTTCTACTTCCTTTATGAGTGTCCTTGGAAATAATTTTAGCTATTGCTAGTCATTTTTAATATTCTACAAAGCACATGCATCCTGGAAGGCCTAAAGATGATTTTTTGGATCAGCATCATATCCTCCCTCGAACCAAGGGATGTTGTTCATAACCAGCCTCTTTATTCTACTATCCTTCACATGCCTTGTTGGAATCCTCATAGCCTCTACAATATTCAACATGCCCCAAGTAGCAAGTAGCCATGATGGTGGTGCCTACGATGTTCCTTATTGGCCCTTCTTTCTTGATGATGGGCCTCTTTGGATTGCCCACGTCTTCGGTCATGACTGTCCTAATGGTCCCTTCTGTTGTTTTGATCCCGTTAGTCACCTCCATCGTAGTTATTTCTTCTACGGCCACAATCTAAACCAAATGAAGAAGAAGACAATGATGATGAAGGGGAGGAAGAAGGGAAACTTGCTCTATGCTAATGCCTATCATCCTTCCTTCGATGCTTGTGACCACGATCATGATCATGATCTCCTTTGTCCCCCTTTTCTTGACTTGCTTCTCCAAATCCATTTTTGCCATTGGATCCATTTTGACCAAAACCTGGATTATGGATTGTGGATTGTACATTCTGGTTGAGGGCTCCTTGAATAAAGTCAAAGAGAGGAGAATCACTAAAGAAGTGATTGTCTTCATCAATTGGGCCAAGCGAAGGTGAAAAGATATTTGACCCCTTGCCCTTCACAAGCTCATGCTAGTGCTCTAGCTACCAATCCCTTAATCTTTGCACTTTAGTGGCATGATAATCCCTTGAGTCAAGATCTCACATCTTGTATTCTCCATGGAGATGTTGAAGCCCATGTCATGTGAGCATTAGCTGGAGCATTCTTGGAATAGATCAGTTAGGTGGCAACACAATGTTGCCTTCCATATCGTGCCACCACATTCGTTAATCTTGATGCAAGATGAAGGTAAAGTCTTGGGACAAGCATATATCACCCAGTATTGTTGAGGCACTTGAACTACCCTAGGCGGAGATGGACTCCTTTGAGAAGAAGACATTTTGTGTTAATAAACTTGTAAATAGTGTGTAGTTAAGGTTTTAATTTAATGATAATAATTTTTTTGAGGATTTGACTCTTAGGATTCAAATAATGAGGTTACTCAGTTTTATTAGGTTTAGATAGCGCATGAAGAACTACAGTCCCTAGCAATGGCACCAATGATGAACGTCAAGGTACCCCTACACCCAACCATATGAATCACAAGCGTTCACGTGCGATCTGGTTGAATTCCATAGACTATAATTGCTAAGTGCGCTAGAGCTAAACAATGTGTGTGTGTTGCCTATTCATTGTCTTCCCAGTCCCACTTGTGGAGTACAATTGTATGGTTAAGTGTGACTGAGGCATAAGAATTTTATTATTTTGTGTTTTTATGGAATTACTCACCTAGAACAAGAATAAAAGTAAGCGTGATTAAAAGTAAGAGTAATTAATTGTTGAGTAAACTATAGTCTAATCTAGCTTAACATAAGTAACTGTTTCCACTTCTTGGACACATCTTGAACTTTGTGCAAACACTATTGGGTTGTCAAACACTAACCATTTTTAAGCTACCAAGTGTCACACGTATGCTCAAAGGGGTCGTGCTTGTGTATTTTAATGATTTGCTTGATTAATCAAAATTAATTACTACATAGATACTGCATAAATAATATTTACGTAAATTGCATAAAATATAAATGCATAAGAAAGAAAGTATCAAGTGCTGCAAGGAATGAATCAAAGAGTTCGTCTTTATTGCCAACACCATGGTATGCTTAGATACATGAATGCTTGAATAAGATTTGTTTACACTTAGACCTCTTGCTGCAGACACTTAGAAAATATTCTAACTTTCAAATGGACAAACTACAAGATTTTCGCTACTTGACTGCTAAAAACTTACCCCCAATTGTGCACCTGGGTGCTGTATTTATAGACATGAGAGTAACCTTGCGATATTGAATGTACGATATTGCATCTTGGGCTTCGATATCGTGTACCCGATATCACAGCCACCCTGATATCAAATCATTGAAAAACACAATTTATCAATAGTCACATAGCCTTGACCTCTCTTTCACATGAGGGCTTGCTAGGAATGAAGGAATAGTGCCCAAAATGGTCTTGTTGATTGAACTAGGACTTACAGATGTTACAACAAAATAGATGTTAGGGGATTGCATAGTGTTCACAATGTTTGTGATGCCCATGGGGGTGAGTGTAGTCAATGATGACGGTGTAAAAAAAGGATGCAAATGTGTGAATTTATGCAAGAAAACAACGAAAAATGCTAATAGAATGTAAGTAAAAATGCTAAAAATGCATGAAGAATGAGCAAGAGGGAGATTGGCACCATCCCAAATGGGGGGAGTGTAGTTGATTGCAAAGAGAGTTGAGGAGGTACATAGTGTACAAATAGGTGTAGTAGGCAAATGTAGTCACAATCTTAGGGTGTCTAGGGTATGAAAATTGACGTTTACCATGAAGTTTGAGCCTGCCAGGTTGGTTGCTGTGGTGTCTTGTAATTTGCGGTGGTCAATGGTGTTTGAAGTAGTGTGTAACAGTGCTATAGTGGTGTGCAACGATGTCTTCCCAAGAATGCCAAGTGTGCTCTAAGTTTGCCAAATGCTAAAATGTAGGTTGAGTGCTTCAAATGTCAACTTTACTTTTGGTTTACCAACCCCTAAAATGTGAGCCACTAGGGTACTTATAGGGCCAGAGTTAGCATGAGTTGTGGATCGGGCACCACCTAGCAGGGGGTAGTTGGGACTATGCTAGCCCCAACTATGCTCCCACTGAAGGAAATGGTGTTTTGCTGGTGTGCTCCAATGGACCTTATGAGATTGCCAGATTGTGACTATGCTGCCAAGACTATATATGCGAGTGCCAAACAGACTACAAAGTACTTGAAAATAATGCAAAATAGTGTAGTTTTGGAGACTATGCTCCGAGACTACATTGTCCACCCTCTCAAGTGGTGTCAAGCATAGGTACTAAAACACCATCAAATCTAGGTGACAACACCTCAATAACAAATTTTTCTAAGTGTCAACACAAGGAAAAATGTTTTTTAAGTGTTTGTCCCATGCTTGCATTACTGGGACTATGCTCAACATAGCATGCAACACAAAGCAAAAATTGCAAAAGTTTCTAATTTTTGGTAGCAGTTGCAACAATTTTTCTAAGTGTTGTGCTATGATCCCATTTCCTTTGCTACACTAGAGTGTAGCTAGTGTAGCATGCACTGTAGTGGCTAATTTGGCCTAAGTGTTAAGCCAGAAGCTGTCAAGCTAGTTCAACATGGAGGGAACATTTGGCAGATTTTCTAACTCCTGAAGCTACCCCTCTTACTATGTTCCAAAGTGTAGCAAGCATAACTTAGATGAAGATTACAAGTTTTGCAATTTTTTCTAAGTGTTAGTGCTCTACTTTCACTCTTCCTACTACGCTCTAGAGCATAGCCAACACTAGACTTCAATTTTTGTAGAATTTGCCTAACTGTTGGGTTATGCTTCAAAGCATAGCTAGCGTAACAATACAGGACAACCTCCAAAAGCTCCTAAGTGTAACAATACAAGACAACCTCCAAAAGCTCCTAGAGCTCAACACTGACTTCCATCTCAACTCTAGCACTTCTTTGGAAAGCAAGATTAGCAACTTGCATCTCTTTTGCAACCCCTCTATGTCCCAAAATTGTACCTATGCTTGATCCCACTAAAAGAGGAGAGAGCATAGTCTCAGAGTGTAGCCTCCAAATTGCATTATTTTTCACTATTTGTAGGTACATTGTGATCTCTTCAGCTCTAGCACATGTAGTCTTGGTAGTGTTTTCACAGTTTGGTGATCTCTTGGGGTCCATTGGAGCACACTAAAGCGTAGCATCATTTTGCTACAGTGGGAGAGTAGCTGGTGTCAAGATAGCCCCAACTAACCCTTTTACGATGTGTCCCCTAATCCGTAGTTCATGTCAATCCTAACTCTATAAATACCCCCATGTTTCACATTTTAGGGGTTGGCATTTTGGAACAGTTAGCTGGCAATTTCATTTTAGTCATTGGCACTTTGGCACTAGCACCCTTGCACCCGAACACAGTTAATGCCCTAGAAAAAATTTGGGACACCACCTTTGCACATCATAGCACACCGCAGCTCATAGGACATCGTGTTAGCCAACCTTGCAAGGTCAGACTTCATAGCAGACATCAGTTTCATAGCCTAAACACTTCAAAGATTATGATTGCACTACCTACTATGCCCATCTGTACACTACGTACCTCCTCACCTCTCTTTTGAAATTGTTACACTTTCCCATTGGAGGCTAGCAGCGGCCTTGGTGGCATCGACGTGGAGGATCTAGCCTCGAAGGTGCCGAGGGTTGTTGCGAGTGCGGATGCACTAGAATCCCTACCAAGGGCATGCCTTCTCAGTTTAGCTATGGGATTAGCTACCACATAGCTAAACGTCGCACGAGCTGAGGCGTTGGCAGAGAGCTGGAGCATAACAATATTGTGGCTGGGCCACAATACTGCTGGAACTCTAGCTGCTAGAACTAGCCTAGGAACTACCGTCAGAGCGATGGGCCGTGGCGACAGTAAGTTCAGAGGGCTAGTATAATGCCATACGGCATCTTCGGAGGGTCAGCATGATGCCAAGGGTGGCAGCATCGCGTATGTCCTAGACCGCATTCTCATTACGTCGTGAACTATGTTCCAGAGCTGCGACGTCCCACCCATACGTCAGCATCACACATGCTTGTTTGATGCATACTTGGCGTAGATGCATGCTGGGTATGTGACGCGAACCCAGTTTAAGGTCTTGGTAGACCATGTGCTGGTTTAAGGTCCCATCAGACTGCTGTGCTGGTTTAAGGTCCCAGCGGACCGTACATGCCGGTTTAACGTTGTAGTGGATGAGCCATGCCAATTTTACGTCATTGCAGACTAACAGTGCTAGTTTTACGTCGTGGCGGACGGTTGCTGATGCTGCTAGTTTATCGTCATTGCGGACGCTGATCGGTGCGATTTCCAGTTTATCGTAGTAGCGGATGGTACTTGGTGCTACTAGTTTATTGTCATTACAGATGCTGCTCGGTGCGACTGCCAATTTATCATCGTAGAGGATGGTGCTTGGTGCTGCTGTTGTGCTTTAGATGTAGTACGGCTCGAGATACGAGTGATTCACTAGGTTGGTGAGCTCGTTGCCGTCCATGTCCGCTATCTTGAAGGCTCCATCTCGAAGGATTTAATGACCACGTAAGGACCTTCCCAATTGGCTGAGAATTTTCTCACGTGCTCACGGACGGCCTTGAGGACGAGGTCTCCCTTCTGCATTGGCCATCAATGCGAGTCTGCACGGTGCTTCTGCTGCTATTTGCTTTGGTAGTGCTTGATGCATCTCAGCGTCTGTGCACGTTCCTCCTCCACTAAGTCGAGGTCAATGGTTCACAACTCATTATTCTAGGCTTCGCTCACGACATCCGTGAGGATCATTCGAAGTGACGGTACCTGCAACTCAAGAGGCAACACCGCTTCAGATCCGTAAACAAGACTGTAAGGGGTCTTATTTGTTATGGTTCTGCACATCGTTCGGTAGGCCCATAGGATGTAGAGGATTTGCTCATGCCATTGCCTTTTGTTGTTGTTAAGCATCCACTTCAACAAGTTGATGATTGACTTATTTGTAGCCTCCGCCTGCCCGTTCGCCTATGGATAATAAGGGGAAGAAAATGATTATTTAATGCCTAGATTGCTATAGAAGGTTCAGGTTTTTGTACTGCTAAACTGTGGCCCTTTGTCGGTCATAATAGCCATTGGAAGCCCAAACCTTGTTACGATGTTGTCAAAGATAAAATGGTAGATTTGCTGAGACGTCATTTTCCTCAGGGGAATAGCTTCCACTCACTTCGCAAAATACTTAGTGGTAGTTATAATGAAGCTATGCCCTACAGAGAACTTAGGTGTGATAGGCCCTATGAGGTCTAATTCCCATCATTGGAATGGCCACGTGAGCATTGGGTATAGGTCTGTAGGCAAGACATGTATGAGATTTGCATATCTTTGGCACGTGTCACATGTCTTGACTTTTGATAGGCAGTCGCACTCCATGTGGGGCCAGTAGTACCCTAGGTGTCTGATTTTGGCAACCATAGCCCTGGGTGCTATGTGTCCATTGCACAGCCCCTCATGAACTTCATTAACTACCTTTTGCGCTTGCTCGCCACCCATGCATGCTAGCAATATCCTGTCGTAGGAACGTTTGCATAGGACGTTGTTCCCCATGAGCACATATTACCGGGCACGCTTACGAATTGCATCTCTCTGGGCAGATGTCAATCCACCTAGGGGATCACCATGTTGTAGATAAGTTTTAATGTTGGCATACCACTCCTTGGTATCCGCAGCACTGACAGAAGCCATGTGTTCCACCTGAGTGATAGGCTTCGCGCATTCTATAATTGAGGTTGGCAGGTTTGCCAAGGAATGTGATGGAATGTTTAATGCAAGGGTAACTAAGGCATCTACCATGGCATTCTCATTTCTTGGCATGTGTTGCACATCTATGGTTGCAAATTACTTAAGAAGGATTTTTGCTAGATCGTAGTAGGGTTGCAGGTGAGTAGCTTTGTAGGTGTAGATATCAATGATTTGATTCACGACTAGTTGTGAATCTCCCCGGATTGCCAGGTGTTGTATGTTTAGTGCCCGGGCAATTAAGAGGCCTCTAAGTAACCCTTTGTATTCTTCCACATTGTTGGTGCAAGGGAACGTAAATTGATAAGCAGATGGATGCATTTCCCCAGAGGGGAATGTGATTATGGTAGCGGCGCTACCTCCTCGCACGGTTGAGGTGTCATCGAAATGTAAGATGGCTTCGAGATGTGATGGGACGATGTTGTGCTGAATCAGCCACGGATCCAAGCTTGGCATGTCGCTGTACGACTATGCGAAGAGATCGATGTTGTCTTGTAGAATCTTGGCTACATTTTCATGCATTTACGTGTCTAGGAGAGAGCCGAGCTTCAACATCTTCGCCTTCCCCTTTGACGTGGTGATGGGTGTTTCGACAAGAGGGTCCTCGGTTACATCCCTGGCCTCTAATTCTAGGGCTTGGACTAGATGCTTGGGCCAATTCGGGGATGCTTCTAAGGCTGCTATAGTGCTAGTTTTGGTCGACCCCCAGTCGATCATGTCAGGGTTCAACTACCTCACGAGCTTGCCCTGTGGTCCTGCTAATGTTAAAGGCATGGAAAGGTCGCGATGGGTTTCCATCTCTTGCTCGACCTGTCAACATAAGATGAAAGCATGGTTAAGAGGCATTTGTTGGCAGATATTTTGTGTAATGAAAGTTTGCAAAACAACGATGAGATGCATCTTGCGAAGCATGATGATGTGAAGATTGCGAGTTTGCTAGTTTAGGGTCATGGCGGCCCGCTAAGGCATAAGAGTGCAGAACTGCTAAAGGTGTAAGATTGCTAACGTAAAGTGTGAAGCTACGAAACTGTTGATATGCGAATGCCAAGTTGCCAGTTTAATATCATTTCAGACAGCCAAATTACGACATGTAAAATCTTGACATGCAAAATAATAGTATGCGAAATGGAAAACTTTGAGTATGAGAGGTACCAAATTGTTAATGTGCAAATATGAACTGTAGACACGAAAACATGAAATTGCTAGAAATTTCGACATCGTTGATCTAGAAGAAGATACGAAAAAATGCCCACGTAAGCATGTGGTGTTATTAGTTTAATGTCATTGTGGACCGCAAACGTAATAGGTCGAAACTGCTAGTTTAGGGTTTTTTCAGACCGTTAGAGATGCAACTATGCTAGGATTGCTAGTTTAAGGTCTTTTTAGACCGGTCGTATTGTAATTGCTGGGATTACTAGTTTAAGGTCTTTTTAGACCCTTAATAGAAAAAAAATATATTTTTGTTTTCGAGAAGGAAAGTAGCTGGCTTGAAGCATGTCAAGGCTTTAATGCTAATAGTGCTACGATGTCGTGGCGAGCATGCTACACTGTACAGCGTGCTCTGCATTAATCAGAGAGAGAGAGAGAGAGAGAGAGGAAAGTTTTCCCATCTCATCCTTATGGCCATAAATAGGGGTTAAACCCTGGCAATTTCGCTATTTTCACCATAAGAGCGCAGAGCCCTCATCAGAGCACAAGGCGATTTCGGAGCGGGAAGCAATTGTGTTAGTAAGCTAGCAAAGTGAGTTTTGCAGTGAAAGGTGTAAATCTATAAGCAGGATAATGGCTCCTAAGACTCATTTGGCGTTTGCAAGGGTTGAGAAGGTGAAGAAGAAGCCTGGAGCATGCACCATGAGCACGCATTGTGGCACAGAAGAGCACGCCGTTGACCCAGTAAGTTACTATGTCTTCTTCACTTCTTTGTTTTGCTCTTTCTATTGTTTTCTACTCTTGTTTTGCATCCTATTTGTTTTACGTCCATTCTTGGCTACCTATGTTTTCTGTGGTTGTGTCATTTTAGCCTCTGCATCTCCGCTATCGCCGTTTCGGTCATGGTAGATGCATAAGCGTTACGTCGTGGTTGCATGCTAGGCCGCTGAAACCGCCACCGTCGCGGTTGCCATAACCACGGGGGCTGGGCTAGTTTAAGTTGCTTGACCCTAACATGCTATAATGTAAAACCCTTGGGAGGGCTAGGCCATGTATGATGCGGCAACATGACACATGTTTTGTTGGAGCATATTATCAATTGTTTTGTTGCTACGCTAGGCTCATTCACATGTTCTTGCTATGCTAGGCTTTCACGCCCTTGCTACGCTATGTACGGGTGGAGGGTTATGTTACGCTATATACATGGACTGCTAGACATTGCTACGTTGCACGTGTATTACCTTTAAGCATGATGCTAACATTCGCTGATTGTGTCGTGCAGGGCAGGGCCGAGGCCTAGGCTGATCATTTTGGACGTTAGAGGGGTCCTGTGCCATGTGAGTAGACCTATGGCCAATTCACCTCCTAACCAGATACATATGGGAGAGCAAGGGGTATGGTTCAGGGAAGGGGCATGGGACTTCTTGCAATTCCTCCTCGACCACTTCAATGTGATCATTTGGTCTTCCCTAGAGGAGGAGGAGGCATCCTTTATAACAAAAGCCCTATTGCTTGGGGCAAGTCGGGGCATTCTATGGTTTTTTATTGATGGGGCAATCATGAATAGGTAGGGAGAGGGATCCAGCCAATGCTCAACAAGGTTAAGGCATTTAAACTGGGTCTGGGACATGCCTAAATACAACTGCTACCACCATTACAACACATTGCTTCTCACACGCTACATGGCGATGTGCTTTTAGAACCCACAGGGGACTGTATATTGTGCTGGTGGGTGAGTCTTACAGCCCTAGTCCACTGTTTTATGAAACATTGGCCATGTCAGCTAAATGTTAATAGTATATGTTTGTCACCAGGTTGTTTATCGATGATAAAGGGGTCCATGACCGATCGGGTCTACTAGCCACAACACAGCTAGCCTTAGAGGAGTTTTCTTCTGCTAAGAACCTATGGGTGGGTGTGATCATTCAGTGCGGGGGAGAATTCCATACCTACTTAAGCACATTTTATGTTCCTTACAACCAATGCAAGGAGAAGGGTTGGCTGGATGAGGAGTGGGCAAAACCCTTCAAGCCGGTCACGGTTGAAGAAGCTATGGTTGAACTCCCGCTGTTCCCGTTACCATATAGACCCAATGGGTCAAACATTAAGTGTCACATGCTTAGGTGTTTTTTCTTTGTAATCCTTGTATTTCTTACATCGTTATGCTAAGCACGTTTTGTGAAAATTGCTACAGGGGTGAAGAAGCCCCAAGAGGTGACGGTGGTAATCACCGAGATGTAGGGGCAAACATCTACAAATATGGTGAAGTAGAAGAGAGCCAGCGCTAGTTAGACTAGAGGTCCTCAGACTCCTTGGTCAAGAAAATCCAAAAGGTGGGGCTTATGGATCTGTTCGTGGCCCCAAATCCAAGCGTTCCTGCTGTCGAGATGCTTTCCCTAGTCAACTGCTTCTCTGAGAGGGTGGGCCATTTTCACATGCGCGTGCGGAGCATGCGGGTGATCATTGAAATCAATGACCAGCTGTTTACAGACCTGTTTGGTGTTCCTGTTGATGGTGTCCCCATAGGGTTGAGGCACAAGAGGGAGTTGACCCTTCAGAAGAAGGATATCGAGTAGTGGTTGGGGCTTGTTAAGGAGCGAAAAGGGCTCCCCATGGATAAGCTTAAGGATGGCCCTGCCATGGAGATTTATCCGATCTTCTGTGCCCACGCATTCCCTCAACTGCTCACCCAAGAAAAGGTCCTAGGGCTCGAGCAGGCCTAGATAATGCAGGAGGTTATCGAAGAAGGGGCCCGTTACAACTGGGCTAGCTTCCTATGTAAGGGCTTGCAGGCTGAAATTTTGGAAATTCATGAGAAAATAGAGTCCTTCCCCAACATATACTATGCCCTCTACATAGGCTATCTGAAGCGCTTCGTAGAGTTTTTGGTGGTTAAAGAGGATGGAGCCTGGGCCCTATGAAATCGCAACTAGATCTCCAAGCCATGGATTCAACAGATCCCTTGGACCACGTGAGCCCAAGATCTCCTAGAAGTGGTGGGGGAGTCGTTGTCTGTGACGACCAAAGGTTTGGTGGCTCGTAGCGTTCGTGGCCAGGACAACATGGGAGAGATGCCCCCTGCTATAGCTAATAGCGTGACATGGGGGGAGCATCTCATAGCTGAGATTGTGCCCAAGGAGTTGTGGAGGAAGAGACCTCCCCCAACTAGGGAAATCCTTCACGTGGAGGAAGAGGAGGGACAGAGATTGCTACTTAAGCTGTAGAGGATGCAACCCCCCATTGGTAAACGCTTTTGTGTAGTGCTTACTTTGCTATTGTTTGCTACACTATGCTGTGCTAGGTGATGTAGCGTAGCGTAGCATCTGCTTTGAGCTAATTTGTTTTGGACCGATGCAGACATGTTTCTTTGGTAACAGGGGAAGAAGAAGAAGAAGAAGGCAATGAAGAAGTGTTGGCCCTTAAGATGAGGGAGACGAATGACGATGCAAGGGCCCTAGTTTTGAAGGAAAGGGCCTTGGTCAAAAATAAGGGAGCTCCTGTTTCTAGGGCAGGGGCTCTTGTCATTAGGAAGCCTCCTATCAATGAAGAGGTGCCTCCCTTGAATAAAAAGGATGCTGACCTCCTGAAAGGAAAGGCACTAGCGCATGAGGAAGGGGCTTGTATGGACTTGGTAGGGTCCTCCACCAAGGCTACCGCCATCATCTTGCATTAGCAAGAAGAAAGACTGTAGCCGGATGCTGGTGAGTTTAGCGATACATCTGCCTCATTGTATTCCATTTTGGCCATTGCTGATATGCTTAGTCATGTAATAGGTGCTATTACTGATGTCGTAGGACCCCCTTCGATTCATGCAGAGTCATAGGCCGAGATCCCTGACAAGTTTGCGTTCGTGCAGGGACTTGTCGACGACATGATCAAACGCCTTCAGCAGGTAGATCCTAACATGGGTAAGCAGTAGCATCAAATGCCCTTATGTTGTTACACTAAAAACTTATGAGTTTTTTGATTTTGCTATACTAATGTGATTGCTACGCTCTCCGTGTCGAGGAAGCCTCTCGGCTCAAATGGCATCCAACATGACCTATGAAAGTTGACGCCGTGCCTACACTCTCACCTAACGTGACTGAGGTATCTCATCACACGTTTGATAAGGCTCACGAGTGCATTTTGCACTTGGCATGCTCCCTGTGGGAGTATAAGCGCGTTAATGAGGACCTGTGGAAATGGATCCAAAGGGCTAAACAAAGAGAGGCCAACTTGGTTGTTGAGGTAGATGATCTCAGGTCGAGGAACAAGTTCCTCATAAATTGTAACCCTGATGCTGAGGACTGGTGCAAGGTTGTAGATGACTACGCCAGATTTTGGACTATCATTCATCAGAATGTTGAGTCCACTCGCGAGATAGTTGAACAAAAAATGCAGATGGACTTGCTGACCCAGAAGTGTCAAGATATGAACGATATCAGCGCCAAGGTTTTCGAATGGGGGCCAACCCAGAGAAACCACAAACACATGTACAAATTGGAGAATGACACCCATCGAAAACTATACAAAGATGATGCTGTGGAGGCATTCACGTATGAAGTATTCGTGAATGCCATCGATGCTTCTGAGGCCTATGCTAAGTTCAAAGAGTAGTTGAAGGTTACGGAATCTCCTGACTTGAAAGTGGACCTTCCTACAAGAGAGATGGTAACCGCCTTCCTTTCCCTGGGACCTCTAATATGGATGACCATGGAAAGGGAGAGAGCCACAGCTACGAATGCTGAACCTAGCGATAGACATTGGATGGACATCATGATAGAGGAGATCTGGCATCGCCTTAGGCTCGGTCTAGACCGGATACCCTTTGAGATCGATGTAGGCCCCTCTCAAGTTAGTTGGTTTACTATGTAGATGCTCATGCTAAGTTATAGTTTATGTTTGTTGCCCTAACTGATTACTTCATTCCCACGATGTGGGTTCCAAATGAGTGTGCAAGGCCCGCAGAGGGCGGGAATGAAGAATCAGCACCGACAGAAGGTAATGTAGAGGAGGATGATGCACAAGCAGATGAAGCAGAGGCGAGTAGCGAGGACGATGCAAACAGAGATAACCCATGATAGCATGGGATTTTCTTTTTGAAATTTTTGTAGTTTTGAAATTTTGCAAACAATGAAATCTTGAAATTTTTGCAAACATCGAAGTTTTGAAACTTTTGCAAACATTGCCAATAGGCGCAAGTTTTGAATAAAATGAAACACTTTAGAAAAGAAACTGATTTTATGTTAACTTGTGTATCATGTAGAATTTTCATGTTTTCATATGCTAGTTTTAGGCCATTTTGGGCTATTGCATAACATGCCAAAAGGATTAAACAAAGCGAAAATTAACAATGCTAGTTTTAGGCCATTTCGGGCCATTGCCGAGAGAGATAGTACATTAACAAAATCAAAAGCGTTGATGCTAGTTTTAGGCCGTTTCGGGCCGTAGCGTAACATGCTAGAAGGATAGCATGTTAACAAAGCAGAAGGCCACGATGTTAGTTTTAGGCCATTTCAGGCCATAGCGTAGCATGCCAGAAGGATGGCATGTTAACAAAGCAGAAGGCAACGATGCTAGTTTTAGGCCATTCTAGGCCATAATGTAGCATGCCAGAAGGATGGCATGTTAACAAAGCAAAGAAGCAGCGAATGCACAAGGGATGGAAACCGGGCAAGAAGTAGTAGGGTTGCTACGCTATGCGTAGCTACCTCTTGACTTGTCATGGGTTGATCGGAACATAAGGCTAAGGTGTTTCGTTAGGGCCCTCGTTCACATCATTACCCTCTACTTGGAAGGGCAAAACAACCCATGCATTTTTGATTTGGGGATCGGTTCGCTGGGTCGATCCTTCCATTGGATGGTTGATGTATGCGTGAGTAGGTGCCTCACTCTCAGAGGTTGTGACCTCTGAACCCTACTCCATGTCTATGTTACTGATTTCTTGCATCACTACATCGCCATGGATCACCACCTCCCTACCTACATATGGCAAGTGGATTTCCTGGTGTATAGGCGAGGAGACAACCCTAAGTTGCGCTAACCACGATCTTCCCAAGATCATGTTAAACCCAAGCATTTCCTTGACCATGATGAACATTGCGTCTGTGGGGAACTGGTCGCCTGCTACGAAGTCTACATGAACTATGCCCTTCACCAGGACATGTGCCCCGTTGAAGGACCTTAGACACAATGTCGTTGTGGGCTTGATCTAGTCGACCAATCCCAAATTATCCACAATAGGGAAAGGAATGACGTTTGTGGCAGCCCCATCATCAACCTGTACCCTTCGGATCTGGTGTTGGCCGAACCAAATTTTGATGAAGAGAGACACCATAGTCACCTGACCCCCTTCGAGATCTTCCCTAATGGCATTGTCGCTGAAGGTCAATCGAGGTGTCACGGACTTTGCAGGTACGAAGGGAAGCATGACTGAATGGATTGCTTCCTCTTCCGCTGGCATGTTCTCATCGACCGGAGCCGTTGTTAAGATGCAGATTAGAGCCTCGCGGTGAGGTATAGATGTCATGATGAGGTCGTACAAGCTCAGTGTAGTGTTTTTCTACTTTAGAGCTTGTTTGACCTGGGTGAGGATGTCCAGGAGGTCTTGGTTGCCCCCTTGTTTGACACTTTCCTCCTCTTCGATTTTTCCCAGAAGAAGAATCTCTCGAGGAGAGGTAACTTTAGATCTTGGTTTAGATCCTTGTTGGCAGGGTGATGTAGGCTACGTAGTCATGTCGACCTTCATCTTTGGGGGCAAAGGTGTAGATGCAAGGGGCAAAGATGTGGGCTTGGGGATACCCTTGATGGTATCTCCCTTCGACGTCTCGCTCACCAAGTGGACTTCTCACCTTGGGGGACGAGAAGGTTATTTAGCTTTGTTATGCGAGATAGGAGCCGTCGAAGGCCTCGACCCCCTGATGATGAATGGAGCTAGAGGTGTTAACTAACTGGACTGCATGGCCCCGCTAACAAGAGGCACAAAGGTGGATGCCCGTGGTGGGACTTTTAGGACAAACAACTACTGTGAGCTTTGGTTAGCCGCTCGTGGTGCTAGTGCACTATGCTGAGGCACATGGATCACGAATGGCTGTCGAGGTGGCCTAGGATCACTGTCATTACTGAGAGCATTGATGATGTAACTGGCATTGTTGGCGTTGAGGGGATCCATGTAGACAGACATAGATTGGTTTTCAAGGTGTACTAGGTTGCTTTCGTCCAGCACCACTTTTCCCTAGTCGATTAACCTTTGGATGTCATCCTGCAATGCCAGACAATAATCCATGCTATGACCACACTATTGGTGGTAGTCATAGAACTTGTCTAGCCTGAAACCCCTAGGAACTGGAGGCTCATTAGGTAGGGCCAAAGAGGGATTCCTAAGGAGCTCACAGTAGCGTTGATGTCTCGCATTTTCTTCTTTCGACATCTGCTTATGTTGGATGTATCTTGCTACCATAAGTTGCTTCAAAAGCTTTTAAAGATTTAAAGGTAGTGGGGTGTACTTCGAGCGGTCTTTGCGCTCAAAGTTGGATTTGGTTTTTACAGATGTCTCGGGTGTAGGCGCAACAAGTTGTGGCACGTGGCCCTGTTTAGGCATGTGATTAGTCGCAAGTATGACCAGCTTCTTGTTGTTCTTGCTACCATTGCTGCTAGGTTTGGGCTTGGCCTCGGTTGCCACAGTGGCCACTATGGTTGTTGGGGCCTTATCCTTGTCCTTCTTTGCGAAGGTGCTTTTGTAAGCGACGTAGGCCAGGTTTTTGCTTACCTCAGCCACATCTTGTATGCTCTTAGTTTGAGCGAAAGCCTGACTAAGAGAGTGAGGAGCGAGGTAGTATAGTTTAGACTTGATGAAGTCATTCACTGCACCCTTAAAGATAGCCAGCAGGTGGGCCTCTGCGATGGGTTCACGGATTTTGTTAAGGGTTACGCTCAAACGTTGAATGAACATTTGGATCGGCTGTAGGATGTCTTGCTTTACGCTCATCAGCTGGTCCAACATGGTTTCTAGCTTCAAGTTGTACTTAAAGTGCATCACAAATTGGATCAGTAGCTCTTCCAAAGTTGATATGGATGAGCATGGCAACACATGATACCAGTCTAAAGCTTTTCCAGCTAGGGACATGGCGAAGACACGAATGATCGTGTGTGGCCATTGTTGTAATAGCAAAGACTTAGACATGAAGGTGATAAGATGTGCATGGGATCTCTCTCCCCATCGTACTTCGTGAAGTGCAAGAGAGACATACCTGGGGTAACGGCAAAGAAGGGATTGAAGGGTTGATAGGGTCGTCCTGGTAGAAGTCCATGACTTGTGCCATGTTAGACCCAGCAGCTTTGAGGAAGTTTATTTTCTCAGTGAGGGTCTAGATGAGCTAAAATGCTTGGTCCAGACCCGGCAGGATTGTGGATGGTGGGGGAGCTGCGGGGGCAGCTCTTGCCTGTGGTATGGCTGGGGTGACGACTTGGCCCATTGGTGATACCATTGGGATGACCCCATCGTGTGGTGTTTCCTATGTTGTCCACCACTCGGCAGGTGGTGTTGTTAAGGCGACGACCATGGGTGGGGCTGCTAGGTACACTACTTATGTCACCGGTAGCGTAGACTATAGCCCCGTGTTAGGCTATGCTGACTACAAGGCTTGGTGTATTTGAGGGTGCGCGTAGTGTGACAGTTGTGATGATTGCGGGGTAGGCAAAGAAGAAAATGGGGCCCACCATGTGGACGGGCCGGGGCTTGCTATAGTGGGTGGAACAAACATGAATGTAGGCATAGAAACAGAAGTGTGTATACTTGTGGAATAGGCATGGTATGAACATGTGGCAGGGTAGCCACGATTGGTGTACGATGTGCTACAGGAATAGATTGTTGAACAGCCGAAAAAGGGATAGTAGCTGCAGGCAAAATAGGGTGTTGGAACCCCGCAGGATTGGCATGGATACCCATAGCAGTCGTAATCGTAGGTTGCGGAAGCATAGGTGTAATTACAAAGGGAATGGTAAAAGATGATGGCTTGGCCTAGAAGGACTAGGTAGGAGGGACAGGAGGAGTGCCGGTTGGACCTCCCTCGTCTGATTGGGAATCAAGTTCTTCTTGCCCATCCAGGAAAGTATCATCTTGGTTGGACGCTGTGTCCTATTGCTCCTTGAGCCTAGCCAACTAGATTAGTTGGTCTAGAAGCCTTTGGTATGTGTGTGTTAAAGGTAAAGAAACGCTGGGAGTAGGAACGAACTCCTTCCCATTGCAATAAATGAACTCGAAGCTACGTTTGTCTTTGAGTTCATGTACGTCGAAGGGCAGATTGGCCTGCACCTTTGCATAGAGGAAACTGTAACACATGTTTCTGGGCCAATCTCTCAGGTCCTTGGTTTTGGATTCTAAGAGATTGGCGTGTTTCTAGAATTGGATTTAGCGGTTGTTCGGCACCAATAGTGCCTTGAACCGTGATGGGATCTTCAACGTTGAAGGGAACTTCCACGTTGAAGGCATTGGGAGCAGTAGTAGAAAAAGCCATTGCTAAGCAAGTAGTTATGCAAAAAAGAGAAAAAGTTATGAAAAAGGGTGCAAACAAACAAGGAAACTGGAAAACAACAAATAAGAAGAAAGAAAGAAAAAGAAGGCTTTACATCTTGTCGGATTCCATAGGAACCGTCGAGGTGACCGACCTGCACCACACGAGGCGTAAATAATCACAAATGAGTGTCATGTTTACGCTAGTGTGTGATAGGGTGTAGAACACGTGCAAGACTATTGTAAGATGAGTTTAGTTAACTGGCAACCAAGAAGCCTTTATGTCTTGTAGGGTTTCAAAGGAACCGTCGAAGTGACCAACCTGTATTATGCGAGCTAGGGTATAGAATGCATGCAAGACCATCATAGGATGGGCAAGCCAACTAGCAATCAAAGGCTTTATGTCTTGTAGGATCCTGGAGGGATCGTCGAAGCGACCACTCTGTACCATGCGAGATGGGGTATAGAACGCATGCAAGACTACCGTAAAACGAGTTAGTTAGCTGGTGATCGGAGGCCTTGTGTCTTGTAGGGCTCTCGAGGAACTGTCGAGGTGATCAATCTGCACTGCACAAAGTGCAAGCAACCGCGAAAGGGTGTCACATTTATGCTTATGCATATCAGGGTGTAGAAGGCTCACAGAACTACCGTGACATGCAAAAAAGGCACCAAAAGGTCCTCCTTCTAGCGCTAGAAAACTGTAGCGACCGAAAACGTTGGCGGTTAGAAAACACCGAGGGGTCGATGGGCACAAAAATTTTGACCTCGTACCCGTAGGAGGGCTGTGTTGGGTGTGTGCGGATACAGGGTACCCTAAATGGTCTTGTACCATTCGAAATCATCAGTTTGAGGCTAGAATGAAATAAACACTAGATGATCCTCGGAAGAAATACAGAAGACTCTACCTTCTCTTGAGGGCAAGTTGGAATGGACGAAGGCATAGTGCCTTGAATGGTCCGCACGCGGATCAAACGAGGACTTCCCCAATGCACGCACTTTGAAATGCGTTGGGTTATACGTAAACACGTAAATGTAAACCATAATGTAAACAGGCATAATAATGTAAACAAGAATGTAAATGTAAACTGAAAAACAAATAAAAATGCAATACATCTGGGCAAAATGTAAACTGTTTTATATTAAAAAATGATTACAAAGTGCACCGGTTAGAACGCAGTTGTGGATTGATCACAAGGCAGCTGTTTAGCCCTGATGGGTGATGATGGGTGTTGGAAGATGTAGGTTTTGGATTGCATAGAAATGCAGCTTCCAAGTCTGATGCCCAGTGTACAGAGGTTGATGACTAGATTTGTTAAGTGTCTTCAATTCCAGTTTTTTGTGTGCATTTGTAAAAAATTGCCAACCCCAATCTAGTGGAAAATTGAGGTTTTTATAAGATCTTGGGCGTTAGATTCAGATCTGGAAGAAGATGAGTGGCTGTGAGGTGAGAAAAATTTGGATTAGAAGACAAGTGGTGCATTGACCAAGTGTAGGATATGTTACAACTATATAGTGTGCAGCGTATGAGATTGGGCGTCAACCTCAGCGTACAGGCTCAACGTACACCAAAATGTACCCAGCGTACACACATGTAGATGCATCATTTCGAGGTCAAAACTTGATTTTCAAGTGCCCATGATGATACCCAATAGTTTCCCTACCTCTGAGAGTTGATTTTAGGTGAAAATCTTGCTCTTTGGTGCCTATTTTGGGCCATTTTTGGTGGTGTATGCTGGGCTATACGCTGGGTGTGCAGAGTATGTATGCTCAGCGTACACAGATGTAAATGCATCATTTTGAGGTTGAAACTTGATTTTCAGGTGCCCATGATGATGCAAAATAGTTTCCCTACCTTTGAGAGTCAATTTTAGGTGAAAATCTTGCTCTTTGGTGCTTGTTTTGGGCTATTTTTGGTGGTGTATGCTGGGTTGTACGCTGGGCATGCAGAGTATGTATGCTCAGCGTACACACATGTAAATGCATCATTTCAAGGTCAAAACTTGATTTTCAGGTACCCATGATTATTTACAATAGTTGCCCTACCTCTAAGAGTTTATTTTAGGTGAAAATATTGCTCTTTGGTGCCTATTTTGTGCAGTTTTTGATGGTGTACGCTGGGCTATACGCTGGGCATGCATGTTGGCGTACAGGAATGAAAACCCATAATTTAGAGTCCAAAACTTGATTTTTAGGTGCCTGAGAGCTACTGGGGAGCTTGGTGAAGGTCTTGGGGGGCCTAGACACTTGATTTTGACATGTTTTGGCTAATTTTTGGGGTCCAAAAGTTGCTGCACGTTGAGCTGCACGCTAGGCATGTAGGCCTGTGTGCAAGAAGTATACTTAGTCAAAAATAAGTGTTTTGAGCTTGAAACTTGTAGTTCTTGTTGCCAGATGTTGATGTAGTCTCCAATGGATCTTAGAGAACCTTTACTTGCTTGATTCGACTCCGTTTGATGCTATTTGTGAAGTTTGCAAGTTTCGGTCATGCTGGGAAGCATCGTGACTTAGCTTGATTCTTGTCTGAAAGTGTTAGGTCCAAATTTTTGTGGTGTTTCATTGGTCCCTCTTTGTTGAAGCTTGGAGGAATCAACCTAAGAAGCATTGAGAAAGAAGTATAGAACACCACAAGCGACTTAGTAGCATTGTCCTTTAACACTTGGCCAGATGTCCTTGCATTGTGCTCAGAAGTACTTGGGATTGGGGAATGAAGTTTTGAGATGATGTCTAGTGGAGATGTTTGCAATTGTGGGATTGGGAATTAATTGAGGGATTGTGCAAGTGTAGGAGAGGAGTGTTCATCTATGCTAAAGACCCATGTTGGTCCTCGTCGATGGCCAGTATTTGGTAGACTTGGAACCACGACATGAGGTGTGCATCCTTTGGAGGAACAAGACTCTTGTATCAGGTTTAAGAGAAGTTATTGTCACAAACAAAGCCACGCGATGAGGTGAAACATGATGGTTTGAGACATGAGTGCTTCTTTCCAAGACAACTGCCTTCTCGCCTGGGGCTTGTATGGGAAGTGCTAAGGGTCTTGTGGTTCATTTTGCTCTTTGCTCTTTGATCTTTTCTTTTCTTTTTTTTTTGGAAAGAGCTTTCTTTCAATTTTGCACTCATGCTCATGTGTTGTGTTGTGTTTTGCAACTTCTTAAGAGTGTCGCAGCGTGCAACAGTGTGCTCAAAGTTTTAGGGCGTACTGGGTGTATCTGGGAACTGTAACTGGGTAGGAAAGGGAATGAAAATGTTGGGGAAATGGAGAATGTATTGGGAACTAGGAATGTACTTTTGAATAGATTGATTAACCTGGTTTCTGGGAATGTACTTTTAAACAAATTGATTAACCTGGTTTCGTGCGTTAGAAACAATGTGGCACCTTGTCACCGTGATGAAGTGTATCCATGTACGAGCACCATTGGGTGTCATCCTGCAAACACAAATCCAAGAAGACAAGAAAACCACAAGTGAATGAATTAGTGATTACTTTAGACACAAATGTGGCCAATGCAAATGGAGGCACCATGTGAAACTTAAAGCAAACAAAATGAGAAAAAATAGTGTTGTTAGAGCTAGTGTGATGAATGATGCGGTAGGCGTTGATGAAGAAATGTCATGAATTATAGCAGTAGATGAATGTGCCAGAGATGATCTTACTAGTTTATAGTCTTAGCGGACTATCGTGGGTTAGTTTTACATCATAACCCGTTGGACATTGCCAGTTTATCATCGTAGTGGAGGATGCCATGCTAGTTTATAGTTGTGGAGGAATATGAAGAGGCAAGCTAGTTTATAGTCTTAACGGACTCAGATGAATGAGTGTGATAGTTTTGTGTCATGTCGGATAGAGCTCTGTGGTGTCAGTTTACCGTCATGACGCTAGGATGTTTTGTGGTGCTAGTTTTTTTTAAGTCATAGCCCAAGACATTCTGTGATATCAGTTTACCATCATAATGCCAGGACAAATCTGTGGTATTAGTTTATCATCATGATGCTAGGAAAAATGCATACCTGAGTGACTTCAAATGTGTAACAGCTTGAGGTACAAATGATTCATTAGATGTGCAAGCTCGTTTTCGTCCAGGTCCGCTAGTTTGAACACTCCGTTGTCGTATGCTTTGGTGACCAACTAAGGCCCTTCCCAGTTGGCTGAGAATTTGTCCGGGTGTTCATGGACCGCCTTAAGTACAAGGTCACCTTCTTTGATTGGGCGCTTGTGAATGTCATGCTGATGATGCCATCATTGTTGCTTTTGGTACCACTCGATATGATCTAATGCACGCGTGCGTTCCTCCTCCACTAAATCCAGGTCAACAATGCGCGAGTCATTGTTTAGACCTTCATCGAGGAGTCCGGAGAGTGTGATCCTCAAGGATGGTACATGCAACTCCAAAGGTAAAATAGCTTCTGAACCATAAAAAAGACTATATGGTGTTTTACTTGTGGATGTCCTATGTATCGTTCTATATGTCCATAGTGCATAAACTAGCTGCTCGTGCCATCTTCGTTTGCTCTGATGAAGCATTTTCTTGAGCACCATGATGACAGTTTTATTTGTGGCTTCTGCTTGTCCGTTGCTTTGAGGATAATATGGAGACGAGAACAAATGTTTAATGCCTAGGCTATTGCAAAAGGTTTTTGTTTCAACACTGCTAAATTGTGGCCCGTTGTCAGTAATGATGGTCATTGAGATGCCAAAACGAGTCACAATGTTTTCAAGGATAAAGTTACATACCTGTTTCGATGTGGTCTTCCTAAGAGGAATAGCTTCTACCCATTTCGTGAAGTATTCAGTCGCAGTTATGATAAAGCTATGTCTTGCTGAAGATGGGGAAGTTATTGGTCCAATGATGTCTAACCCCACTTCTGGAAAGGCCATGTGATTTGGGCCATGTGCAACTCATTGAGTGGAACATGTATAAGGTTACCATGCTTTTGACACGTATCGCACGTTTTGACCTTGGAGAAACAGTCATACTCTATGTGTGGCCAATAGTACCCTAAACACCTTATTTTGGTTGCCATTGCCTTAGGCGTTATGTGCCCTCCACAAAGCCCCTCATGAACTTGCTCCACGATGGTCTAGCCATCGGTGCTACGAATGCATACTAGCAAAATGCCTTCATAGGATCTACGACACAACGTATCTCCTACTAGTGTATATTGCCGAGAGCGTTTTTGCACCACGTCCTTCTGTGCATTCGTTATATGTTGAGGTGGTTCACCATGTGGAAGGTACTCCTTTATGTCATCGTACCATTCTACAACGTGTGTCGTGCTAACGGATGCTATGGGAAGTTCATCAGGAGCGTTAGTTATGGGCTTGTCACAGCTCGTGATGGAACTAGGCAATGCATGAAACATGTTTGGTGAGATGTTTAGAGCTAACGTGGCTAGTGCATTTGCAATGGTATTATCGATTTGAGAAACATGTTGCACCTCTTTGTTTGTAAATTATTTTAGCAAGTGTTTTGTCAGGTCACAGTATGGTTGTAAGTGTGGAGCTTTACATGCGTATACTTCCGTGACCTGGTTAATGACCAATTGTGAATCACCTCGAATTGCAAGCCGTGTGATTCCTGAAGCTAGTGCTGCAATGAGACCTCTAAGGAGACCTTCGTACTCTACCATGTTGTTAGTACTAGGAAAGTTTAAACGATAGGCAAAGGGTCGGATCTCCCCAGAGGGATATGTGATAATCATCGCAGCACTTCCTCCTCGAGAGGTGGATGCTCCATCAAAGTTTAGGATTGCGTTGTAGTCATTAGGCACTATGTCTATTGTGCTTACATTTTTGTCTGGAAACATTGGATTAATCGTTGCTTGATCCTGTGTTGGTGATGCGATCATCTGATTTACTATGGCTTGACCTTTGATGGATGATTGGGCGATGTAGTGCAGGTCAAACTCAGCAATCATTTCTTTCCATCGAGCTATCTTGCTTGATTCATACATGTTGTTTGTGATAGCTTTGAGTACATTGTCCTTATAGATTATGTTGACTTAGTTACAGAAGAGATAATGTCGCCACCTCTTTAAAGAGAAGATGAGGGCTAGACATGACCTCTCCACGTCACTGTAACATTGTTCGTAGGCTACTAATGTGTGGCTCAAGTAATAGACAAGGATTTCAGTTCCATCATCGCGTTTCTGACAAAGCATAGACACGATGGATGAGTCAGATGTTGCAAGGTAAATGTAGAATGGTCTATTGTTTTGTGGAGGATAAACTGTTGGTAGTTGAGCTAGTGTCATTTTAATGTTGTCGAAGGCTTCTTGGCACTATGGAGTCCCTTCAAAATGGACGTTCTTACGCAATAGATGCTGCATAGGGCTTAACTTGTCCATCAGTTTCTCTATGAATTATCTAATGAATTGTAATCTACCTTGTAGACCACGAAGTTCGGTAAGGTTGCTAGGTGGTTTTAAGTTTGTTATGGCCTTAACCTTATCGGGGTCTACTCGTATCCCTGCTTCCGAGACTATGAACCCAAGCATTTTTCCTATTTTGACTCCAAAGACACATTTCTTTGGGTTAAGTCTTAGCTCATATTTTAAACAACGCTTTAGTACCAAGTCAAGATCTTGTACGTGTTGCTATGATGTTTTTGATTTAACTACGATGTCATCTACATAGTCACTGAGCGAGTTGAAGATATAATCTCTAAAAATAAATGTCATTGCTCTCTGATATGTAGCATTGGCATTCTTGAGGCCGAATGACATCATCGTGTAGCAAAAAGTACCCCATGGAGTCATAAAGGTCATCCTAAGCTGGTGCTCAGGGTTAATCCGAATCTGGTTGTATCCTGAAAAGTCATCCATAAAAGATAACAAGGCATGCCCAATGGTTGAGTCAACAAGTTGATCAATGCTAGGTAGGGGAAAATCATCTTTTATGATTGCAATGTTGAGGTCTCGGAAGTCAATGCATAAGCGAATGCTTCCGTTCTTCTTTGGGACAATGACCATGTTGGATACCCAGTCAGCATAGTCAACAACCCGAATGAAACCAGCTTGGTAAAGTTTGGTGATCTCATTGCGAATAGCCAATGCTACCTCAAGCTTGACCTTACGTGCCTTTTGTTTCACTAGTCTTAACTTCAGATTGAGTATGATGTTGGACTGGACTATTTGAGGGTCTAGCCTAGGCATGTCAGTGTAAGACCAACCAAATGCTTTCATGTTATTTTTAAGCACTTGTGTTATGCCATTGGCAAGTTTTGGGCTCAATAATGTATTTAGTTTCAAAATTTTAACTTCGCCATCCGACATAGTAATGGGGACTTCAACTAAGGGGTCTTTGGTGATGTTATCGGCCTCTAGGTCCAGAGTTTTGGTCATTCCTTCATAGCAATTTAGTGTTTGTTGGGTTGATGCCACAAAAGTGTCGTGTGTCATTAAGTCTAAATCAATGGACTCCATGTTGATTTCTTGTGTGATCGTTCCGTGTGGTCCATCGATAGACAGTGGTAAGAATAGTTGCTTGCTATTCATGATGTTTGCTCCTGCCAATAAATAGTGAGCAATGTCAACAAGGTGGTTTTGCTATTTTTGCATGTAAGTAATTTATACGTTTAAAGTGGGCTAAGGCATGCAATGGTAGTTTATTGTCATACCCGGATGCATGGCATTTTAAGGCCATACCGGGACATCTCTAGCAGTTTAAGGCCATACCGGGCCATGTTTATGGTCTTGTTCTAAGTATAATGATTTTCTATGATTTTTGGTTTTGATTTCGCATTTATTCCTTTTACCGTTATGTTTAAATTTAAACAATGTATGAGCTTGGGCATGTGCTAGTATATCTTTTACTCTAAATTTAAACGATAGGACCGACGTGAGGAGGATGAGCTAAATCATGTGTATTGTTTCATTATATATATATATATAAGCAAAAGTGATCAATGTGAGTAGCCATATATATATATATATCCATCAATATGTTCAGATGTTGATCATGTACTTATTCTCATTAAATTAATAAAATTCTCTTTTTGGGGTCCGACACCCATATATATATATATATTATTTTTAATTTTATTTGTGGTGAAGTAAAGGGGATTTGCGTTCCTAGAATCAGGGGGCAATGTTGTATATTTTATTTTATTTATTTATTTTTATTTTTTCGTTTGGGTGTCAATAGGGGCCAACGTCAAGTATTGGTAATGGTATGCACATATATTTTTGTTTTGTGTTTTTAAAAGGGGCAGCGTCCCCAATACCTTATTTTATTTATTTAATTTATGTTTTTGATGTTATTTGTGGTGTTGATGATAGAGGGCGAGTGCCCTAAAAGATAGGAGATGATGTTTGCCTTTTTTTTATATTTTTATTTTTTTTACTTTTGTTTTATTTTTGTTTTGGCTTGGGTATGGACGTATGTTCTATGGGGTCAACGTAAAGGGGCAATTTATTAATTTTAATCTTTTTTTTAAGTGTGGGGCGTTTTTTACCCACAAGGGTCAACATGGAGGCCCATATGGAGTAAAGATAGCATAAAACAAATTATAGGGGGTATGAAAAAGGCAAGTAGTGTGCATAAGAATTACTTTCATCACTGTGGGTAGCGTAAACCAAATTTTGACTATTCTTCTCAGCGTGAACCCAACAGTAGCAGCGTAAACCATACTGTGCACAAAATAGAGATAGCGTACAGCAACCAAACAGGGCCAGCGTCAACGAAACTGAGTTAGCGTGAACAGGGAGAAAATTACAACGTGAACCAATCAAAGAAAATTGCAACGTGAACAAAGCAAAAATTTACAGCGTGAACCAAGCAGAGATTGTTTGCAGCAGCGTGAATCCAACAGTAGCAGCGTGAACCGAGCCGGGTTAGCGTCAAGCAAGCAGGGTCAACGTCAACCAACAGGGCTAGCGTCAACCATACTATTCCTGCGTCAAACATACTAATCCATACTCAGATCTATAAGCGGTCAGATCTGCAGTGTACGAAGCCAGATCTACAACAGTTCAATTTAGATCTACCGTGCGGAAGCCAGATCTCCTCCATAGCATGTAAGATCTGCAATGTTTGGTGAAGGATGGGAAAGGGCAAGCGCAAAAACAAGGGGAAAAAGGAGGCAACACTAACGTTTGTAGCAGAAAGTGAGGAAATGTTCCAGAGTCTTCCTCAACCAAGGATCCCGTCATGGGGTGGATCTATGCGCAGGTATGCTTCCGTTACATTCTTTAATTCATGCCTTTGCTGTTACTCTTAGTTACTGTCTCGATGTATATATTGTGAACGTTCGCATGCAACATGGGTGTGTGCAGCGTGTGCTTGCAGCGTGTGTGTCTTTGGACCACACGTGCGTGTGCAGTGTGTGCATTCTGGGTGTTTATAGTGTTCATTAGGAACATGGTTTGTTTTAGGATAGATTTTGGGTTGAATCTGCCTTCAGTGTGTGTCTTTGTTGCCGGTGTTTGATTTTCTATGACGTGAAGAGATTTTTTTTTGTGTTTGGTGATGGACCACGTATTGACATTGTATGGCCAGCATGTAGGATCTGGATGCACAACGTATAGGCTTCATGGGTGCCATATTTTCTAATTGTTGAATTGGTGAACTGGCAATGTATACCTAAAATTTTCTAAGTACGAAGCATGCAGTGTACACCCAAAAAATTTTCTAAGTATGGAGCATGCAGAGTTAAATGTTATGTCAACTGGATGTTAATGTTAACTGTTGATCATAGTTGATCTACAAGATACCATACTTAGAAAATTTAAGATGTACGCTGCATGCTCCATACTTAGAAATTTTTTTGGGTGTACGCCATACCTAGAAAATTTTAGGTGTAGGCTGCATGCTCCATACTTAGAAAATTTTCTAAGTATGGAGCATGCAGCGTACACCCAAAAAATTTTCTAAGTATGGAGCATGGAGCGTACACCCAAAAAATTTTCTAAGTATGGAGCATGCAGTGCATACCTAAAAATTTTCTAAGTATGGAGCATGCAGCGTACACCTAAAAACTTTCTAAGTATGAAGCATGGAGCGTACACCCTAGAAATTTTCTAAGTATGGAGCACGCAGCGTACACCCAAAAAATTTTCTAAGTATGGAGCATGTAGCGTACACCTAAAAATTTTCTAAGTATGGAGAATGCAATGTACACCTAAACATTTTCTAAGTATGGAGCATGCAGCGTACAACCAAAAAATTTTCTAAGTATGGAGCATGCGGTGTACACCTAAAAATTTTCTAAGTATGGTGCATGCAGCGCACACCTAAAAATTTTCTAAGTATGGAGCATGCAGAGTTAAATGTTATGTCAACTGGATGTTAATGTTAACTGTTGATCATGGTTGATCTACATGATACCATACTTAGAAAATTTTTAGGTGTACGCTCCATACTTAGAAAATTTTCTAAGTATGGTACTGGACTTTAGCAATGGCATTCTAGTTTAAGGCCATTTCGGGACATGCGTGTCAGTTTAAAGTCATGACGGACTTTAGCAATGGCATTCTAGTTTAAGGCCATTTCAGGCCAGAAGAAAACAATAGAGGTTTAAACTGTTTCTATGGGTTTTAGAATGAACCGGCCATTTTTGACTGTGGCTAGTTTTATGTCATTGTGGATGTATGGTATTTTAACGTCATTTCGGATGTGATTGTAGTTTAACATCATTTCGGATGACTGTAGTTTAACGTTTAACGTCATTTTGGACGATTATTGGGAAATGTCAATGATTTAGTGATTTTTTGATTTTTCGTATTTTAACTTTGCAGGTAGGACTAATGGGTGTAATTCTATATTCGGCATCTCCTTTGCTAACTACATTGAATGGTAATTCAGACCAGGAGACATTTGGGGGAATGGGCTCTATGTCTGACGAAGTATGTACAATTTGGACGGCTTCCATGTCAAGTGAAGTTTCTTTTATTTCAGGAGGATCATGGTTTATGAGTTGGTTGTCACTTTGGTTTTTATTTGTTGCATGTTCCTGCTTTCGTTGTTCAATGGTTGTGTCTTGTTTAGGCTCATTTAGAACATGGTCATTTTCAGGCTCTTTGAATTTAACTTCGGAGCCTTGGCTTGCATCAATGTGTGAAGAGATGGTGGATGTAGCTACATCCCCATGTATGATGATCTCACCACCTTCGTAAGGTAGGTGGATCTCTTGATGTATGGGGGATGATACCGCTTTTAATTGGGCTAACCAAGGTCGTCCCAATATTAAGTTAAAACCAGGCATCTCATTAATGACCACAAACTCTGCAGATGTGGAGAACCGGTCCCCTGCTATGAAATTCAAAGTGAGCGTTCCTCTGACTACTACGCGTGACCCACTAAATGATTTCAGACATGTGGTGGAAGTTGGTTTTATTTGCTCGGTTAGCCCTAACTATTCAATGACGGGATATGTTACTACGTTCGTAGCTGCTCCGTCATCTACGTGCACCTGATGTATTTTAAATTGGTTTACTTGTATTATTATAAACATGGGTGCAGTGGTTATTTCTCCAATTTTTTCATCTATTTTGATGTCATTTGTATGGAAGCCTAATGATTTCGATTGTGATCCTTGAGGCGAAGACATTACTGCATGGATTGATGGTTCGTTTGTTGGTATGTCTTCAGTGACAGGGATCGATGTTAACATTTGCACTAAGGCTTCACGATGTACTCGAGAAGTCATTATGAGGTCATACAAGCTTAGAGATGTGTTCTTCTATTTGAGTGCTTGTGTGACTTGCGTTAGGGCTGTGGCCAAGTCTTTACTATTGGATATAGTTTTGTTAATAGCGACTTGGTCCATGGGACCTAACAGTTGTATTTCATGTGGAGTAGTCTTCGTAGGATCTATTGCAATTGTTGATTTTAAAATATCCGACATGTCTGATGATTTTTCTTTATATCTTGTGCTTGGCTCATTCAATGTCTGAGCCATGGGTACAATGTTGAGGGGAGTGGGTTTTGGCGGTCCCAATTCAAGACGTTGACGTTCTTTTTCCAACCGTTCTTTAGTAAGTCTGTCGGTGAGGTGTTCTCGCGAAGGTCGTGGGGAAACTATTGGAGCTTGAATATCAGGTTGTTTTGGGACTCGAATTACGAATGGTGCGGGTTGGGGTTGTGGTTGAACCATTGGAGGTGGTTGTGTGCCAGGGTGTTTAGGCATCCTAATGACGAATGGGGTCGATTTGGTTTGCAGTTGAGGAATAAGAGGTTGAAGATTAGGGTGTTTGGGTACTCTGATTACGAAAGGAGTGAGTTGGTTTTGCGGTTGTACCTCCGTGGTTGTGACCACAGGTGGCACTTAGACCACAAAGGGAGTGGGCCGGGTAGGCGGTTGCACATTTGCGATTGCATCAGCAGGGGGTATACGAATAACAAATGGTTTTGTCGGTGTAGGTGGATTGTATGTGGGATACGAAGATTGTGGGGATGAGGTTGATGTTGTAGGAGGAACACGAATCATGAGAGGTTTGCTGGGCATTCCTTGCTCATTTTCAATATGGATCATGTTAATAATGTAAGGGGCTTCCTTAGTGTTGAGGGGATCTTTATATACGCTCATAGATTGATTCTGCGGTTTAACAGGGTTAGCATCATCAAATGTTATTTCACCCCTATCAATCATACGTTGTATGTCTTGTTTGAGGGTGAAACAATAATCAGTACCATGCCCATTCTGTTGGTGGTACTCGCAAAATTGGTCTAGTCTAAAACCTCTTGGAATAGGAGGCTCATCTGGAGTTGCCAAGCTTGGGTTTTTGGCCAATTCACAGAATCGGTCATGTCTCTGGGCTGCCGCTGGAGACAACTGCTTGTGTTTAATGGCCCCAGCCTTCAAAATTTGATCTAACAACTGGGAAGGCTTTATGGGGAGCGGTGTGTATTGAGCAAGGTCTTTCCTCTCAAATGTACATGCATGACCCGTGTTAGTAGCTTGCATGGTAGATGATTCAGGTGTGTGTGTAGGAGCGGTTCTCTCATAGTTAATGGGAGCAGTAGGCGGTCTGCCTTGCTGTCCCATGTTGGTAGGTTGAGTCTCTACTATTGCTACTACTGTTGCCTTAGCCTTCTCTTTATATTTTTAGTATGTTGATTCTTGAACGTTGAGTAGGCGGGGTCATGGCTGTTCTGCGCAGCCTCTTCTATGTTCTTTATTTGCACAAAAGCTTGGCTTAGAGTCCGTGCATTTAAATAGTACAATTTAGATTTCACGAAATCATTTATGGTTCCCTTTAGGATGGTGAGTAATTATGTTTCAGGGATTGGTTCATGAAGTTCGTTTAGCGCAGCACTCCATCTCTGAATAAATTTTTGTACAGGTTCAAGCGGTGCTTGTTCTACCTGGATCAGACTGTCCAAGGTTGCTTCAGGTTTCAAGTTGTATTTAAACTTTGTAATGAACTGGTGTAAGAGATCCTCCAAAGAGGATATGGAGTTATGAGGCAAGGCTCGGTACCAGTCTAAAGCTCTCCCAGTGAGGGACATGGCAAAAACACGTAAGATTGCATTGGGCCATGCTTGAAGCAATAAACATTCTAGTCTAAATGTGACCAGATGGGCGTTGGGGTCTCCTTCCCTGTTGTATTTGGTTAGTTGAGGCAAAGAAACTCCTTTGGGCAGGGTCAATGGTGGTACTGAAGAGCTAATAGGATTGTCTTGGTAAAATTCTAATACTTTAAGCTCTTCATTGTTGGCCATTTTGAGGTGTTTTACCTCATTAGTGAGTTCTTGCATCATCTTTTTAGCTTCGGCCTAGTCTTGGGTACTAGGTGAAGTGGCAGGTTGGTCATGTTATGTAGTATGCAAGTTAGATTGTTGTACAGTGGGCGGGAAACAAGAAAGTTGAGTGGTTGAAGTTTGCACTTGTGGAATATTCATGGTGGGTGCTACTAAGGGCGGCATACCGTAAGGGGTGGGTTGTTGTTGTACTTGAGGGACGTTCATGGGTGGAATTGTAGGAGGTGGTATGCTGTAATGAGGGGGTTGATGCAGTTGCATGCTAGTCACGGCCCACTGTCTAGCTATGATTTGTGAGGGAACACCCTGGACTTGTTGAGTTGAAGTGGTGAAGGGTGTCCCTTGGATTTGTATTCGTGGTATATAGTGAGTAGATGTAGAAGCAGGTATCACAGACGACATCCCAATCACTTGGGGTGGGAAGGTCACTCCTACATTAGTTTGAGAGGGGGGTTGTTGGGGTTGTACTTGTAAGAGAGGGGATAACGTGGTGACTGGAGGAATAGTGGGGATGGGTATATTGAATTGAGTATCGGTCATAGGGAGAGTGGGAATAAGAGTGGATGCTTCTTGTTGAGGCACATGTGCTTGAGTGGTTTTAAATGAATGAAGGGACATGGTCTCCCCTGTGAAAGGATGAAATAATAGGTTCACGTAAGTATGCGGACTGAGAGTATGGTACGGATATCCGTGTTCGGACTGAGTCGCGAAATTATCTTCTTCATCTTCGTTTTAAGGTTCTATGGTGGATTGCTGCAAGGTTTGACTCCTGGCCATGAGGAGTTGGGATAGGAGTTCATGGTTGGATTCAGTAAGGGGGATGACATCATAGGCAGTGGGAACGAAGTCATGACCTCCTTTGTGAATTAACTCATAGTGTCTCTTTGCTTCCAGCTTAGCTTGGTCAACAGCCAGTTTAGCTTGGATTTTAACACAAATAAAATTATACTATTCAGGCGTTAAGATGGTGAACGTGGGATCCATACCTTGTAGTCTCAATGATCGGTGAGATGGCCCCTGAGGGTTGACCTCACCATGAGTCACTATGGGTCCGGTGGTGGTCACAGGGTATAAGATTGATGTGCCCAGGTCAGAGATGAGGAGAGCAGAAGTATTGGGATTCGTAGGGTCCATTTTATGTGCTTTAAGTATGACAACGTAAACTAGAAAGAAAAAAATAAAAAAAATTGGTTAAGTGTTGGATTGGAAGCAAATAAAATTTCTAAGTGTTGTCAGTGTATAGGTGTAAACGTGAGAAAATTTGACTAAGTGTTATCAACGTATAGGTGTAAACGGGAGAAAATTTGGCTAAGTGTTAGAATAGTGTATAGGTGTAAATGTGTAAAAATTTGGTTAAGTGTTGGACTGTATGGTGAACAGCGTATAGGAGGTGAATAATAGCGTATGATGTCAAAGGTAAGAAAATCAGAGTCTGAATGCTAACAGAAGAGATGAACTATAGTGTATACAGGAAAAACTAAAATTTGGCCAAGGGAAATAGTTAAGATGCAGCGTGTACCTAGTGAAACAATGTATGGATGTTGGCTGTGGTGTGGATCTGCAATTGCAGGGCACAGATCTAAAGGAACAGGACATAGATCTACAATGTCTGAGCGTAGATCTGCACTCACAAGGTGCAGATCTGGAGTGACACGACGTAGATCTGCGATCACGGAGGCTAGATCTGTAGGTACAGTGCGCAGATCTGAAATAATCGGGCGTAGATCTAGAAGAATAGGGTGTAGATCTACAGTTATAGTGCATAGATTTGAGATAACAAGATGCAGATCTGCAATGTTTGAGCATAGATCTGCAGTCATAGGGTGCAGATCTACAATAATGGGGTGTAGATCTAGGATGTAGGGAAGCAGATCTAAGTAGATCTATGCAGATCTAAGTGAAAGCAGACCCTCCTTCTAGCACCATTTTTTGTACCGTCCGAAATCGTCGGTGTGAGGCTGGAATGAAACAAACACCGGATGATCCTCGGAAGAAATACAAAAGACTCTACCTTCCCTTGAGGGAAAGTTGGAATGGACGAAGGTAGAGTGCCTTGAATGGTCCGCACGCGGATCAAACGAGGACTTCCCCAACATACGCACTTTGCAATTCGTTGGGTTATACATAAATGATGCACATAAACGTAAACTGTAACGTAAACAAGCACAATAATGTAAACAAAAATGTAAATGTAAACTGAAAAAAATAAAACTGCAATAAATCTGGGCAAAATGTAAACTGTTTTGTATTAAAAAATGATTACAGAGTGCATCGGTCAGAACGCAGTTGTGGATTGATCACAAGGTAGCTGTTTAGCCCCGATGGATGATGATGGGTGTTGGAAGATGCAGGTTTTGGATTGTAGGGAAATGCAGCATCCAATTCTGATGCCTAGCGTACAGAGGTTGATGCCCAGATTTGTTAAGTGTCTCCGATTCCAATTTTTTGTGTGCGTTTGTAGAAAATTTCCAACCCCGATCTAGTGAAAAATTAGGGTTTTTATAAGATCTTGGGCGTTAGATTCAGATCTGGAAGAAAATGAGTGGCTATGAGGTGAGAAAAATTTATATTGGGAGATAGGTGGTGCATTGACTGAGTGCAGGATATGTTACAACTGTACAGCGTGCAGCGTATGAGATTGGGTGTCAACCTCAGCATACAGGCTCAGCGTACACCAAAATGTACCCATTGTACACACATGTAGATGCATCATTTCGAGGTCAAAACTTGATTTTCAGGTGCCCGTGATAAGGCCTAGTAGTTACCCTACCTCCAAGAGTTAATTTTAGGTGAAAATCTTACTCTTTGGTGCCTGTTTTGGGCCATATTTGGTGGTGTACGCTGGGCTGTACGTTGGGCATGCAGAGTATGTATGCTCAGCATACACACATGGAAATGCATCATTTCGAGGTTGAAACTTGATTTTCAGGTGCTCGTGATGATGCCCAATAGTTTTCCTACCTCTGAGAGTCGATTTCAGGTGAAAATATTGCTCTTTGGTGCCTGTTTTGGGCCATTTTTGGTGGTGTACGCTGGGCTGTAGGCTGGGCGTGCAGAGTATGTATGCTCAGTGTACACACATGTAAATGCATCATTTTGAGGTCAAAACTTGATTTTTAGGTGCCCATGATTATGCCCAATAGTTGCCCTACCTTTGAGAGTCAATTTCAAGTGAAAATATTGCTCTTTGGTGTCTGTTTTGGGCCGTTTTTGATGGTGTACGCTGGGCTATACGCTGGGCGTGCATGCTGGCGTACAGGAATGAAAACCCATCATTTGGAGCCCAACACTTGATTTTAAGGTGCCTAAGAGCTATTGGGGAGCTTGGTGAAGTTCCTGGGGGGCCCAGACACTTAATTCTGGCATGTTTTAGCTTATTTTGGGGGCCCAAAAGTTGTTGCACGTTGAGTTGCACGCTGGGCATGCAGGCCTATGTGCAAGAAGTATACTTAGTCAAAACTAAGTGTTTTGAGTTTGAAACTTGCAGTTATTATTGCCAGATGTTGATGTAGTCTCCAATGGATGTTAGGGAAATTTTACTTGCTTGATTTGACTCCGTTTGATGCTATTTGTGAGGTTCACAAGTTTCGGTCATGTTGGGAAACATCGTGACTTAGCTCGATTCTTGTCCGAAAGTGTTAGGTCCAAATTTTTGTGGTGTTTTAGGTCTGGTCAATAAGACAGGAACTTAATCGGCATCTATATAGCCTTTTGCAACATATGGTTTTGAAAGTAGAAACAAAAATACGGTGTGATGCTTGAAAGTAAATAAAGCAGAAATAATAGTGTACAACGTTGTAAAGCAGAAAAAGTAAAATGAAGTTAGAAACATGCATCGTTCCGAAGCTACAAACTTTCTTTGTCAAGGTGGATATAGTTGGTTGCATAGCGTGATGAGGTTCAGAGATCCCAAGAGTGACCAGGACATATGGAGCAAAACAGATTGTGCACTTGGGCATGGCTTTGGATGTTGATAATACGGGAATTCTACCAAGGTGGTAGAAAGGGGGTGGAGCAAAATGCCTGTTGAACAGGCTAACTATTTCTAGCTTCGAATAAAAGGCTTACAGCGCTTGATATTACAATGTGAAGGAGAGAGAAATTGAATGCAAGAGTGAATGCCAGAGGAAAAGTCAAGGAATCAGGGGGAATTCCTCACTTTTGGAATGCTACTTCTAAAAAAAATTCCAAATCGACCTTTTGAATGTTGCTTGTCAGGATATTTATAGGGTCAAGGGCATGCGAAAGGGGTAGTTTGGACACCATGTGCCTTGGGCCCACATTGACTTGCTGGCATCACACATGCCATGTATGATCGTTGGACCTGCAAGACCGTTGTAGTGCAAACCTGCTATGCCATAATTGTGAGCTTGCAACGCCATAATTGTGCCGTCAGTGTCTGGAGACGTGTGCCAACGGACTAATTAGGTAAAGTGCATTGATGTCGCACAACCACCTGCATACCTTGCTGTGCTTTGTAGCATAGCATGCTTGGCATAGTGTAGCACCTTGTCATGTGTTCCACCACATGCATGTTACATGCTTGCTATGCTACGTAGCATAGCATAGCGTAGCAACCGGCCTTAGTCGCAAAAACTTTACCGATCTGCAAACTTTGCTTCCTGTAATGCAAGTCTTGCGAACTTTGCTAATTCTACCCTTTGAACTTCCTTTTGTCTTTTCTGTAGGATTGCTACGCCTCGCTGCGCCTTGTAGCTCAGCGTAGCATAACAACAGACATGGTCCATCGCTTCCTGACGAAAAGGGACATTGTTGAAGGGCTTGAATTGGGCATGGGGAATTGGCTGTGAAGCTATTGCCATGCTACGCTACATCATATGGCGTAGTTTAGCGTAGAACTCCATTCTGCAATCATCTTCTAAAGCTTGCTACGCTACATAGCGAGGCGTAGCGTAGCTTTGCAGAGTTCGTGACTTAGAAAACTTGCCGAACTATTTCGTGCATCCAGAATGCTGCTGCCAACTCCGCACACCATTTTTGAGTAGGCTGTTGGCTGGGTAGGCTACTTAGGTGGACAAGCAGGATGACCTATAGGGTCTGTTTACACATAAAGAATGATTTCAAATTTTTTTGGGTGTTTTAATAGCGTAACAAGGATCACATCCAACATCACACATCTACATAGCACATCCATGTTTGCACCTTATGGGGCCCAAGACACCTGGCATATAGACCATAATTTTTCTCCTACTCCTGGCCCTATAAATACCCTAGCAAACAGTACTAAAAGGATTGGCTTTTAAGTTTGCTTTTGGAGACCATAGTGGACATTTTTGAACATTCTAGTTGGCTTCAGACATCGTTTTGTGAGTCTAGAATTTTGACACTTTGGCAAGTGGATTGGCAAACAGAAGAATCCCGAGTAGCAAGTTATTGACTATAGCTCAAGGACCTATGACCATACTGCTCTATGTAAGCTATGCCTCTCTAGTGTTGCATCTTTAGCTTTACATCTTCTAGCAAAACAAAGATTAGATCCTCAATATTGAGGCGGTGCATTTCCTCACCTAAATCTGTTTCACTCTTTGTTCATTATCATCAGATTTCGCATCATTTTTCATTATTTTACGTCGGTTAATTATCGCTTCACTGGCATACCTCATTTTTAAAACTAAACGTTTATGAATAAGTCCCTATTTGATTAACCATACTGTTTAGGGTACCTTGTTTCTGTTTCTCTCTAGCACAACCCTTGCATGGATTCGGGGTTAAACTGTATGCTCGACAACCTCTTGGTGTTCCAGCCATCGACGTTTTCAATAGCAAAAATTTTTGGTGCTAGAAGGAGGGCCTTTTGGTGCCTTTCTATGACTTGCAAGTAATCCTGCATGCTATCTATACCCCATCACCTACTAGCATAGACGTGATACCCTTGCAATTGTCTACGCATCATGTGGTGTAGACTGGTTGTAACAATGGTTCCTTTGGAACCTGGTAGGACTAAAAGCCTCTGATTGCTTATTGATTTCTGTGTCTCTCATTTGTGATCTCCTTTTAATAACACAAAATGATTCCCACAACCAATGTTGTTTCCACCTTGAACCTTGAGACTCCCTTCTTAGCTCAAAACACCATAAGTGCCGAGTGACCGCCTAGCCCAGTGATGGTGCCACATCAGTCTCTTAGGCTCTGACACCTCTCACTTGAGTGCTTAGCATAAGACAAAGAAAGCTATAACTTCATTTGTGCAAAGATCCAGGTAAATCTGCCCTTAGATTGCCAAGAATTCGAAGATAAATGTAACTTCGAGTTCCTTCATCAGAACGGGAGGGAATTTATCCCTACCCCTGATGTTACCATCCACTTGATGGACACGTATCATTGGATTTTGGACTAGCTGATATGAGTTAGTAAGTCTAGGGAGCAAGATACGACGTCTCATTATGATGAAGCATTCTAGGATGGATAGGAAGACCTAGATTCCCATTCCAAGTATGGTGGCCAGACCTACCCTGCAATTATCCCTTCCATCGCTATCTTCTAGTCAAACCCACTTTTTGCTTCTATCCCCTTTATGATTAACACAACTCCGCCACAACCTACACTTTCGTCAGCCATGGGCAGTCATCCCATACTCTCAGCGCACCAACAAATTGCCCCTTTAGTTTCATTCCAAGACACACTCTCTCCTCTCTTTGCCCCATCATTGTACCAAGCGCTAGTCACAGCTATATTGCCATACGTGCACACTATGCCTATGTTGCAATTATAGAGAGTTCCTTCTCCCATTCCATCATCTGCATCTGTTCCACCATTAGTGGCAGGCCCAGCCCCAATTGCATGGTGGACACCACAAAGCGTACCAAGTCCTGCAAGTGGTACAACCAGGCATAGGGCTATGGTCCGCCCCATTAGTCATACAAGTTACTAACCTCATAGCCCCACCAATGGTCATTGTATCATTGGCACAACCCACCGGGTGGTGGATGGCCTAAGCAGCATCATTCGTAGGAGTAGCACCAATAGTGCCCCCTATGGGCCAGGCCACTACCCTTCCACCGCAACCCCCATTGACATATATGACAGTTGTTCATGCAACTCAATAGTTGTTTGCAATGTCACCGGGTCTAGACCAAACGTTCCAACTTATTGAGATCCTCACTGAAGAGATTAAACATCTCAAAGCTGCCAGTTCTAATACGATGTAGGTCATGAATTTCTACCATGATGACCCCATCAGCCCAGCTATCCCAATGCTCACATTACCCCTTGGGATGCCACTCCCCCAATTCACAAAATACAATGGGGAGGGAAATCCCAATGCACATTTAGTTACATTCAGATCCAAATCTTTGTTGTTGCAATAAGGCCGCACACTATTATATGCATCTTTGTGATGTCTTTGATGTGCAAGGCTATGGACTAGTACCCCGCGCTCCCACATGCCTCCATCTCAACTTTAGAGGAGCTGCTAACTCAGTTTGTGACCCATTTCAAATATAACTTGAAACTGAAGGTCACGCTAGATCAGTTGATGAGTGTCAAGCAAGACCTACTAGAATCTGTTCAAAGGTTCATACAGTGGTGGAGCATCATCTTGAATGAGATCCGTGAGCCTATCATAGAGGCCCATTTTTTGGCTATCTTCAAAGGGGCAGTAAATGAATTTATTAAGTCAAAACTGTACTACCTAGCCCCATGCTCCCTTAATCAAGCTTTTGCTCAGATGAAGAGTATTCAAGACATGGCCAAAGATAGTAAAGACCCGGCCTATTTTGCATATAAAAACACATATACCAAAAAGGAAAAAAAAGAAGGGCAAGGTCATAATAACCATGGTGGCAATTATGGCAAACAAGGCCAAACCTAACAATAGTAACAATAAAAAGGTGGCTGTGGCAACAACATCTGGCTCAAGCAACACTGGTCAACCTTCAACATCAGCACCAGAGGCACCAATCCAACCTAAACCAAACTTCAAGTGCAAGGATCACTTCAAGTACACTCCTTTACCTATCAAGCCTTCAGAACTCCTAAAGCAACTGTTAGGAGCTAGGTATATCCAACACAAGTGGATGTTGGAGGAGGCGATTAAGCATCATAAGCAGTATTGTGAACTCCTTACGGACCCCTCCTTAGCCACACCCAATGAGCTGCAAGTTCCTAAGAATTTTAGGCTAGAACGGTTTTGTGATTATCATCAACTGTGTGATCATGACATGAACTATTGCCTAGCATTGAAGGATGACATTCAACGCATGATTGATCAGGGCAAGCTTGTCCTAGACAAAAGTAGTCTTGTCCATCCTAAAAACCAATCCATGCATGTTTACAAGGACCCCCTCAATGCCAAAAATGTGGGGTATATCATCAACATGATTGGCATTGACAGTAACCCAGAACCACCATAGTAACCATTCATGGTGCATGTTCCTCAACGTAGCATGGCGACACCAACAATAGCAAAAAGGATGTTGTAACAACCATTCATCCTTAAAGTTCCTCCTTAGACATCTGCCCCTGCACCTTTCGTGCTCAAACCGACAACGCTGCTTGGGCCAACACCATAGGCACCATTTGTCATTAGGGTGCCAAAACATTCAACTACCCTCATTACACAAAGTCAACCATCTAAAATAGCCCTACAACCCCCTCATTCAAAAAATGGGAAGAGAATTTAGTGGATAAGATGGCCAAGGAACGCACCACTTTAGGTCCTCCCAAGCCGCCCCCTTTGTCCTCGGCACCTGCAATCCCCTAATCATTGACAACTGATGATGATGCACAAAAGTAATCATCACCACCCCGTTCGAGAAAATAAAACCCTCAACCTGAAGCTCCCCCTCCTTGGGATATTCATCTCCTAGGAAGAATGGAGGAGGAGAAGGGTAATAGGCAAGATAATGGGTAGGATTTGTTCAATGCCCTCACCTAAGTCAAATAGGCTCTAAAACAAAAAGACACAACCTTGAGCTTATAGGACTTTCTAATGACCTCCACTGCATAATGTGAGGCCATGGTTCGCATGTTAATGTCCATACCAGTTGACGAAAACATGCCAATAGAGGAGAAAGCAATCCATGCGGTCATACTTCCTTCTATAGTCAAAGAACCACGACCATCTCAATTGACATTCTACGATGCATCCATTAAGGATGACCCTGAAAAGGGTTAGGTAACAATGGCACCTATGTTCATCATGATTCAGGTCAGATAGCATAGGATCCGAAGGGTACATGTTGATGATGGGGCTGCTACTAATGACATCCCTTTCCCCATAGTGGACAAATTGGGCTTGGTCGATCAAATCAAGCCCACGATGACATCTTACTTAAAATTGTTTAACGGGGCACATATGTAGGTAAAAGGAACTATGCACATCAACTTTGTGGCAAGGGACCAATTCCCCACAAGTGTAGTATTCATTGTGGTAGAGGAAATTCCTAGGTTCAACTTGATCCTGGGGAGATTGTGGCTGGTCCAATTGAGGGTTGTTTCCTCTCCAATACACCAGGAGATTCACTTGTCCTATGTAGGAGGGGAAGTTATAATTCATGGTGATGAAGTGGTTCCTCGAGCCATAAACAATGTAGGAATGGAGCAAGGATCAAAGATTGAAATCTCTGAAGATCGAACCCCATTCAAACTGAAACACCTAAACAAATTGAAATCGGTTTGAATGAAGAAGCAACATGGGTTGAGCTACCCTTTCAAATAGCAGATGATGACATAAAGGAGTATTGTAACAAGGCCCCTCTGCTATACACATCACTAAGCCCACGATGGTTTAGGAAGCAGCTGCAAGAATAATCATTACTTGTGTTAGCACAACTACTTCACTACTTCCACCATGATTACTACTTGCATCAATGATACACCCACTATTTGCATTTTTTGCTTCACATTCATTTTTTACACTAGCGTCTTCCTCATTGTTTACATTGTCCATGTTACGTCCATTGTTTTCATGACACTATGGCATGCTAAGGCCTAAAACTGGGAAATATTTTTTTTATTACCACCCCATAATGACCCAGAATGGCTTGAAACTACCACTACAGCCCACTAAGGCCTAAAACTGGCAATTTCATTACTCTGAGACATTGACAAAAAACAAATAAAAATAGATAAAAAAAATCATCATTAAGAAACAACCCAAATGGCCTAAAACTAGTAATGGTCCAAAATGGCCTTAAACTACTGTAATGACCCGAAATGGCATAAAACTAAAATGAGAAGCTCCCAATGAGTTTAAAAAGACAAAAATAAAAGTAAAAATAATACAATGCATTGGCCAAAATGAAATAAATTTCCTCACATTCCATTCTTCATTCAATATCAATCAATAATGTTTACAAATTTTTTTGTAAATTCAAAGACAAGAATAAAATTCCTTGCCACTACACTATGAGTCTTCACCCACACTGCCATCCCCTGCCTCAGTGGGTCCTACGTGTTTGTTTGGATCCTACAAAACAAAGAAAATAAAACAGTTAGTAAAAGCTAGAACATAGGTTGTTACAAAGCAAACTGTGGCACCACAGAAGGTGACTAACCCGAGATGGCCCCACATCTGTTTTGGGGGGGGGGGGTATCTGATCCATGTTGGCCGTGAGGCATTGCAGGATTTCCTCTTGAATGATGTTGACCCAGTTCCTATCCCCTAGATCAACACTTGCTGCAACTTTCTCCTTTTCTACGACTATCCATCTAGGTGGCCCTAGAGAAAAGGTGGCAGTGGTAGTCTCACTCATAGGTAGGGTTGCCTCCCTTTTGAGAGATTCAGTAACTATCACCTATTGCATGAACTTGTCATAAGCCTTAGAAGCACCAATAATGTCAAGGAATAACTCATGGGTATGTAACTTGATTGAAGCATCCTGATACTATTTATGATAGGTGACACATTCTAGTTTATACATGCAATTGTGATTCTTCTGTGCCTGTCCCCACCCATAAACCTTCGCACTATAATCCTTCCAATCTTGGTTCTTCTGAGCTATAAGGTCCATTTGCATGTGTTGTTCGATTATTTCGTGTGTGGCTTCATTGTTGCATCACATGACCGTCCAATATCTCACGTAGTCAATGATGGCTGTACGCCAACTTCCATCATTACTATCCCAGTTCAATAGGAATTCATTCCTAGACTAGAGATCCCTCACCTTAGTAGTCAGGTTGGCCTTCTCTGTCTCAAGTTTTTGCACCCATTTTTAGAGGTCTTCGTTCACACACCTACATTCCCACAAGGAGCATGCTGAGTACAACGCACATTTACTTGCCTCATCATATATGTGATGAGTTATTTCGGTTACCTTCTGCACAAATTTGGGTATGGCGTCGACCTTAACCACTTATTCATAGTGGCATAGTGAAATTGCAACAATTTAGAAAGTTTAGCGTAGTAACTTAACTGACCAACTTTCAGATCAATCTACCTTAGACAGTCGATCATGTCATCAACCACCCCCTCCATAAAGGTGAATTTGTCAGGGGTCTCGGCCCACGATCGGAGACGGATTGAAGAAGGATCAAGAGTGTCAGTAGTGATGTTTTCTACATGTTAAAATGTGTTTGCTACAGTGGAGAGGACTACAACAGAGCTGATAAATGATGTAAATGATAGTGTAAATCTCCTACCTAGCAAACCATCAGGGGTGACAGTGGGGGGGGGGGGGGGGCCCCNATCGACACACTGTCAAATAAGTGGTCAAACTCACTAGCATCAAAGTGGGGCCCCTCTCTTTCTAGCTGACCCAACAGCATAGCAGCGTCCTCAACACTCATACGCCCCTCTGGTACTAGACCACACTTGGAAAAAGGGTCATCAGTAGGGACCCCTTCTTGATTGGCAAGGGCCTGTTCCTCATCGACGAGGGCCTCCTCTTCATTAGTAGAGGCCTCTTCCTCACCGGCCAGGGTCCTTTCTTCTATGGTGGGGGGCTCTTCTTCATTGGCTAGGGCCCTTTCCTCTGTGGTCGAGGCCTCTTCATTTTCGCTGGTTGCCCTTGTTCCAGGGGCCAGAACCTCTTCCTCCGCTTCTCTTCTCCTTCCTCTACTAATAAAACATGATTACAACAGGCAAGATACACCAAACTAGAATAGATGCTATGCTATACAACGCTGCCCAGCATGGCACAACGTAGTGAGCATTAATGAAATATTTAAACACACTTACCAATTGGAGGCTGCACTCTATGAATTTTGAGTCACAGCTTCTTCCCCTTCTCTTCATTTGTATAGGGAGGCTCTTCGGCAAGATGAGATTTCTTATGTTGTAACCTTGTTGTTACTATTTCTGTAATGAGACATTTCCCACTTGTCACATTTCCTATGTTAATGGGGGGTGCCTCTCCCAAGCTATCTTGGGCATGAAAGGGGTGTGCCACCTGATCCCTTGTCGTTATTGAAAATGATTCCCCAATAGCTTCTGGGGGATCTTGGGATCGTGTGGTACAGAAAACTTGGCAAATCCACGGTTTGGAAATCTGACTACATTTTTGTTGGACCCAGATGTCATTCTCATGGACTACCAAGAATTCTACAAAGCATTTTAGGTAAGATACAAAGAAGGCATAGTGCATGTTGAAATGAGACTCAAGCTTCTCGAGAATTTTGACCATTTTAGCTTGCAAGCTTTCACAAAGGTACTTGGCCCAGTTGTAGCGAGTCACTTCTTCCATGAAATCCCTCATTATTCAAGCCTACTCCACTCCAAGGATTTTTCCTTAAGAGAGTAGCTTGGGGAAGGCACGAGCACAAAAGATAGGGTAAATTGTCTTGGCCACCCTTAGCTTGACCTTCTTGATGTAGGTTCCCTTTTGGTCCTTAGCCGTCCCTAACCACTCCTCAATGTCCCCCTGATGGTTTGCATCTTTTTTAGATTTTTCTCCTACAGGGAGACCATCAGAATGGACATCAAAAAGATCCGCAAATAGTTGGTCATTAATTTCAAATACCACTCGTACATCGTGAATAGGTGTACAAAAGCAGTCGGCCTTCTTGGAGAAGGAATTAGCTAGGGAAAGAATTTTGGCAGGTTGGATGCTTAGGTTTACAACCAAAAACAAGTCCATGAGGCAAGACTCCTAAAGTTTGTGGACAAGGGTGGCTGGGGCTCCATTGCAGAGTCAACGTTGTGTCTCCTCCACCTCCATGTACTTGAAAAAGAGGTTGGTGTCATTATGCCCAGAGGTGATCACAGTGACCTCTTGGGATTCTATATGGGAAGGAGGGACATTGGCCACCGGTTCACTGAGGCAACAAAGGAGTCCTACAATCTCAAGGATAATCAAGATAGGCTTCAACGTGACCTTGCACAACAAAGCATCCAACGTTAGCATTGTGAGGTTTTCATGTAGCGTAGCATAACCATCTGTTTACAAGTAGCAGAGCATGACCCTCTCTTTACATGTAGCATAGCATAATATTTTGGTTGCAAATTTCTCTTTAACATAAAATAGATTTAAACATTATGGGAAATGTAACAAAGTGTCACTTGTGGCGTAGCGTAGCAGTCAAGCCTCACACAATGTAACAACGCTGGGTGCACCTTACTGTGACAGTTACACAATACACAGTGTAACAGACACGCAGTGTAATAGTTACACTCCCACTTAGGGGATGATGACTATGATACGCGTAACACAGCAAGACAAATGCATGACATGTGACATAGCAAATGAACAAGCGTAGGCAGACATGTGACAACATAATAATAGAACCAACATACCACTATAATAGGCATGGCAATGTAGCAAACTTGATAGTAAAAAGAAATTTAAGAACGTAGCAGTGTTATAGGTTTAATAGCATAGCAATGCGAAAGACTACTAATATAATGGCCTAAAGGCCTTACAACATAATGATTTAGCGTAACAACAACAAAAAATTTACAATCTTAAATAGTGTAGATGAGAAAGAATCCATAGTGCCCCCTCCGTCCCAACTTGATCTTACTGTACGAAATGACTCGTGCTACAAAATGTTAAACATGCATCACGTTGTCATAAAATTTGTTTGCAAATAACTAAACCCTTCTAAAGGTGGTATGCTATGCCGAGCATGCATTACGCTACTCAGAATTGCCCAAACCCTTGTGATAAAGTAGTCACCATTTTTAATAATGGTGGTTAAGATGATACTGCATGCAACCATAGCGTAGCATTCGTATGGCCGCTGTGGCGAACCAGCAATAATAACAACATAGTAGCCAAAATAGTGACTAAAATGGTAGCAATAGATGTGAACATCATTACAATAATGAAAATAGCAATAAGGATAGTGTAACAACTTACCAAGCTGACGGAGTCTCCTCTCGCACCGCAACGTGTGTCTTGGATAGGCGTCCTAGAGAGTCCTTCACTTCATCTACCTTGGTAAGTCCTCGATGCTTGCATTCGGCTTCAGGTGTCATTGTCTCACTCATGGATTACCTCTAACCACCTACTACGATACACATATTCACTCTCTCTCTATGTGCAACCATGCTACGCTCTGAGTATGGGCTCTGGGCTCTGACAATGAAAATAAAAAGTTTACCAGGGGTAAACCCCTATTTATAACTGACGCAGTGAAAAACCTACCATTTTCGTATTCCAAGTAACACGGGATTCCCTCGCAGTGTAGTGCTAGTATAGTGAAATCCTATCGCAGCGTAACACTCGTTAGTAGCATAGCAAGTGGATCATCAAATTTTGCACTGCTAATAGTCTACTAAGAGCTTAAACTAGTGATCCTAATTTACATGAGATCTTAACCCATAGTGTAGCATAATGATAGTCTGCTTAGACTTTAAACTGGAAATTCTGATTTACATGGGGTGCTAACCTACAATGTAGCCCAATGATGGTCCGCCATGACCTTAAATTAACAATTTTAACAGTCATTTCATATTTTAGACTAAATTTTGCATTGTTAGAATCTGCAACAACCTTAAACTGGCAAAGATAACGCTTCTTGCATTTTCAAACTTGTTAACGGTCCACTAAGACCTTAAATTGGCAACTTGCAAACTTTACATAGTAATTGACAATTATCTCATATTGTTACTTTACATACATTCATTACATGTTACAAACAGGTATCACTTGACTTGGTCTTTCTTTCTGTTGTGGTAGGTTTAACGAAAATGACCATGCACAGTGATCTACATTCACTTTTAACCTTGACAGGTCCTCATGGCAAGCTTATGAGATACCTAAACTTAGAATCAATATACTGGGAATCATCTATTGACAACACCATAGCATCGCTAGAAACATCCCTAGATTGACCTGAACATTTGGTCTAAGCCTTAGACTTAGAGGCCACGGATGGAACTAAGGACCCTCTCATTGAAACACCTGTAACTACATCCAAAGGGGAAATAAAGACATAAAAACTTAGCTCCCTCCTAGATCCACAAATGCAAAAGGACATATCTAAGGTTCTCCAAGACAATGTCAAAGTGTTTGCGTGGTCCTATGATGACATGTCGGGCCTATACCCATGGCTCATACAACATAAAATTGTCTTAGACCTGTGTATAAAGGTAGTCAAACAAAACGCTCAAAAAATCAAATCGGAAATCTCACTAGCTGTACGTGATGAGATTACCAAGCTATATCAAGCTAGTTTCATTTGTGCGGTCGATTACTCAGAGTGGGTGTCAAACATCATTGTAGTTTCTAAGAAAATGGGAGGTATACAAATTTGTATAGACTTTCAAGATCTGAATAAAGTAATGATTAAAGATGACTTCCCATTACCAAGTATTGATCAACTTATTGACACTACAGTTGGTCATGATTTACTGTCCTTTATGGATGGGTTCTTGAGTTACAACCAGATTCGCATCAACCTAGAGCATTAGTTAACAACTACTTTCATGACCCCATGGGGAACCTATTGTTACACCATGATGCCTTGTGGGCTCAAAAACACTGGAGCAACCTATCAATGAGCCATGACATAAATTGTTAGTGACTACCTTTTGGAGAGACTAAAGGATTACATGGATGACATAGCAGTCAAGTCTAAGGAAGCTATTGATCATCCCAATAATCTAGATGTAGTCCTCAAGCGCTGTCACAGGCATGAATTGCGTCTCAACCCAAGGAAATGTGTTTTCGGAGTTAAAACCAGACACATGCTAGGGTTTTTTGTATCAGAGGCTGGAATATGAGTGGACCTTGACAAAGTTAAGGCCATTGTTAACCTAGCACCTACTACCAACCTTAAAAGAATTGCATGGGTTGCAAGGAAGAATATAGTTTATCAAAAGGTTTATAGCAAGGTTGACCGACAAGTTACACCCCATTAAACATTTGCTAAAGAAAGGGATCAACTTCAAGTGGACAGAACAATGTCAACAAGCCTTCAATGACTTAAAGAAAGAGCTTTTACACCTCCCAACTATTTACCCACCACAGATGGATAAGCCATTCTACATCTACCTTGCCACCTCGTACACATCTATTGCAGCATTCTTATGTCATAAGAAAGATGATGACTCTGAAATCCTAGTTTATTACTTGAGCCATGCACTAATAGCTTATGAGGCCAAGTATAACAAAGTAGAAAGAAATTGTTTGGCATTAGTGTTTGCACTAAAAAAAATGGAGACACTACCTCTTCCGCAATAAGGTTAACATCATATGCAAGAGCAACATACTTTAGGTCATCACAAATAATTTATACGAGAGTAGTAGGATAGCTTAATGGAAAGCTATAATGATAGAATTTGATTTGCATTATGTTTCCCAATCATTGACAAAGGGACAAGCAATAGCCACACAACTCACAACCTCATCCATTGATGATCAGGCAATGATAGAGCTGGAGTTCCTCGATGAACATGTTAACAACGTCAATTCTATCCCATTACACTGCGAAGCCACTTTGCATTTCAACGGTGCCTCAACTATGTGAGGTGGTAGGGCTATTTCCATCATTACATTTCCTTCTAGGGACATTTGCCCTTTTGCTTACTGGTTTACATTCCTTTGTATGAACAAGGTAGCTGAGTACGAAGGACTCCTTAGGGGGCTCTTAATAGCTCAAGAATTGAAGATTCAACATTTGGCAGTCCGAAACGATTCCCAACTCATTGTCAACCAGATTACCAAAGTCTATGCCTATAAAGCTTTACACTTACAACCTTATTGTGACCTATCCAAGAGTTTGCTGAAACAGTTTACAATGATAGACATCCAACACATGCCTCACAACGAGAACATCATAGCGGATGCCTTAGCCATGTTAGCATTGAATGTGCCATCGCACCTATTTACAACTTTGCCCATATCAATAATAGAATTCATTGATCCTATCATCCAAGAGGCACACATTATGGTTGTCAAAACCACCAATACTCAAGAGTGGTATGCTAACGTTAAAGCCTATCTTTGACATGGAAAACCCCCACACGGTTTAACATCCACTCAAAAGGATGCTGTTCGAAAGCGAGCTTAATTGTATGTCCTTATAGGAGACAACATCCTATGTAAGCGCTCCTTTGATGGGATATTGCTAACTTGCGTTGGTGGGGATGAAGCGAAAAAAATTGTTAAAAAAATCCATGAGGGATTATGTGGGGGACACATAGCCCCTAGAGCTATGGTAGTGAAGATCAGATGCCTAGGGTACTACTGGCCTTACATTGAACGAGATGTCCTTGCCAAAGTTAGGACATGTGATACATGCCAATGTCTTGCAAATCTTATACATGTCTCACTTACTAAGTTGCATCCTACATAGATTACGTGGCCATTCCAATGTTGGGGACTAGATATCATAGGACCCATCACACCTAAGTCTTCCGTAGGACATAGCTTCATCATCACTACTGTAACGACAGAAAACGTCGGTAGCTGGAAATACCGACCGATATTCCGGCGTACACAGTTTTAGCCACGGATCCGCGCGAGGGCTATGCTGGAAAAACGAATCTGCGGTGCCCTGAACGGTCTTGTCGATCAGACAGGGACTTACGGGTCAGTAAAAGCGGTGAAGATTACGGATTTTTGCGTGACGTGATTTGTTGCGAGAGATCGTAAAATGGGGAGACAACGACGTAGATGAATCGCTACGAAGATAACGCTAAAACGTCGAAAAGATGCTAACCGGGAGAGAAAAAAAACAAGTAGATGTCGCAAAGATCAAAGATCTATGTTTCAATGCTGGATTAGATGTATACTTGCGTGTATATTATGTTACAATGGGAGAAAACCCCCAACAACTGGATACAAAATGAGTGCAAAAAAACAAGAAAACTGTGTGTACAGAAATCTGATCTACCTTGTAGACCCAAAGCCCAGGTGCAGGAATGGTCAAGCTCTGAGGTCTGTCGATCTTTTGAACGATAGAACCTGCTAACTGGGCGAGACGACTCTGCAATTGCCGTTCTACTTCTTTGCTTCAGGTAGATCTGCTGTTAGGACTCAGGCGTGCTGTGTTCTGTTTCTGCTAACGGATCGTGTTTGCAGCGATTACCAAAAGGTTGCTCTTGTTTCTCTGCTCAAGGCGATGAGTGTTCCCTTGCTCAGAAAATGCTCTTGTCCTCTTGATCTGCTGTCAACAAAAAGCGATAAGTGCTCTGGTGCTCTGGTTTGTCAACTTGTCAACTTGCTCCTTTTTCTTCCAAAATCCCCCCCCTTGTGTATTTGTTAGGCGGGGTATTTATAGGCCGCGACACGTGCAACCCTGATGATGTGGGCCCGAATGTCGGGGATCCTGTTGGCGCGATTCTTTTAAGTCGAACTGCGACTATGCACAACACGCTCATCAAACTGCGACTACGCACAACACGCTGGTTTGCGTGCTGTGCGTGTAAAGAGCAGGCCCATGGGCGTGTCTCGGCTGTGTTTGCGCTCATTCGCTTTGTGTTGCATGTATGAACGCACTGACGTAAAAACAATGAGTTCAAGATCGTTTTACGCTCACCACGTAGCTGTGCGTGGCAAAGCGTAAATGTAACGTATGCTCACTACGCAGCCGTGCGTGGTGAAGCGTAAACCAAGATTTAACTTACGTTCATCACACAACTGCGCGTGATGAAGCGTAAATAATGCATAACTTACGCTTACCACGCAGCGGCGCGTGGTGGAGCGTAAGGAGCGTGCAACTTGGATCATGACCCACGCACTGGTACGCACGGCCGTGTAACGAGCGTAAAGGCCACTTATGTATGCACCGCAAGAAAAGAGTGCCGGCTCGTCATGCCTCTCTGGATTTTGCCTTCAACTGTTTTGGAGCTTATTACGCTCATCACGCTGCCGTGCGTGATAGAGCGTAAACTTGTCCTTGAACAAATTCGCCTTTAGCTGTCTCGGAGCCTATTACGCTCATCACGCTGCCGTGCGTGATGGAGCGTAAACTCGTCCTTAGCCAAATTCTTCATTAACTGTCTTGGAGCCTATTACGCTCATCACGCTGCCGTGCGTGATAGAGCGTAAACTCGTCCTTAGACAAATTCGAGGTGCGTTCTTGCTCAAATTACAAATCTTCGCCTGAGGCCGACCCGTAATTTTCACGGTGTTTCAATGGCCCCTCTTTGTTGACGGTTAGAGGGCTTACCCGAAAAACGTCGACAAAAAATGCGAAACACCGGATTGGTAGAAGCAAGAACAACATGCATCCATGACTACTCAGGTGTGGCTCTATTTTTCGTAAAAGGAAGGTTGGCGAGTATGAGAGGAAGAGTGTAACTGGAAATAGGTTCGGGGAAGATGCAAATGGTGTTTTTATTTATGTTAACAGGAATGCTTTCAGACGAGCATTGCGCGTCAATATGAGATATCTTTGTTACAAATTGTAGCGGGAATACGTGCAAAAAGGAGCATTGCGCATCACTCTTGCGATGTCTCTGTTAGCGTGAGCACGAAGAACGAAGATTTGCGTATGTGAATGCTGCGTATGGGAATTGGGTGGTGGGGAAGAAGGAAACAAGGATCAAGGGTAGACGCGTGTCGGGAAGAAATGTGTAAAGCTGAGTGGGTGGGCAAACCAGGGCAGCCATTTCAGCACGCTGTTGTACTTCGCCGCTCAGATGAACGCACCTTTGAATGACATCTTCCAAGTTAAGCAGCCTACAACTACAAAAGGAAACAGAGGATGCCATTGCCTAAGGGCAAAAGACGGGGTTCTTGGAGCCCATGCTTTCTGATGTTATTCGGAACAAACGAACTGCAAATGTTGAGCTGGAGCACTTGGACGGAGCCGTCAATCCTGATGATTTGGCACTGCATACCTTCGACAAAAGGCATCAGACGCAGTGCAGCTCACTGGTTGCATCGGGAACCGGCCAGATGAATCTGCGAAGCCGGCACCCGATAGCGATGATTGGCGGGGACTCCTGGGGCCATGACCAACGAGGATTTCGTTGGGGCTCCCGCTAACGAGGCTAAACTCCCAGAGCTACGACCACTGCAGCGGGCGCGGTGGCGGCATCTCTGAGGGATCAGTAAGATGCCTCCTTGCCTGTCCGAGGAATCAGTAAGATGTCGATGAGGTGGTGATACTGGGACTGTCTCAGTACCCCACCCCGTCTGTTGTGTAATTGTACAGGAGTGATCACGCTCGCTTGAACATGGTGGCGATCTGTACATCCCAGTTTTAAGTCTTAGGAGACTGCCGTTACTGGTTTTAAGTCTCAGCAGACCGTGGTCCCAGTTTAAAGTTCGGGCTGACCGAGAAGTGCTAGTTTTACGTCGTAGCGGACGGTGGTAAGACTGGTTTATGGTCTCAGTAGACCATGCTGTGAATGTCAGTTTTATGTCATGACCCAGGGACAAATCTGTGCTGATTTTACGTCTCAGCAGACGGCTACTTACCTGTGCCAGTTTAGTGTCGTGGCGGACCCGTGCAAAAGGTGCCAGTTTTTCATTTTGGTGGACTTGTACAACATTGCCAGTTTTACGTCGTAGCGGACGGTAACCACTTGCCAGTTTAGCGTCGTGGCGGACGCGTGCAAAAGATGCCAATTTATCGTCATAGCGGACGGTCAGTGCCAGTTTAACGTCGTAGCGGACGCGTAGTGCCAGTTTAACGTCGTAGCGGATGCGTAGTGCCAGTTTAACGTCATAGCGGACGCGTACTGTCATACCTGCTGTTGACACCGTCGTTGCTGCTAGATGAAGTACCACTTTAGATACACATGATTCACAAGATTTGCTAACTCGTTGCCGTTGACGTCTGCCAATTTGAATGCTCCGTTGCTGTATGCGTCGGTTACCAAGAAAGGGCCTTCCCAGTTTGCAGAGAACTTGCCTACTGGTTTGCGCACAGCCTTGAGAACCAAGTCTCCTTTCTTGATCGGACGCTGCTGAAGGTTATGATGATGCTTTTGTCTCTGTTTATCCTGATATTTCTCAATTGCCTCAAGAGCCTGTATCCGCTTCTCTTCCAATGACTCCAAGTCCATTATTCGAGCCTCGGTGTGTTGAGTCTCATTTATAATGGTGGAGAGGACCATTCTCAGAGAAGGAATTTGCAACTCCAGAGGTAGCACCGCCTCAGATCCGTAAACTAGGCTATAGGGCGTACTGCCTGTAGCTGTTCTACAGGTAGTACGATATGCCCATAGCACGTAGAGGATCTGCTCATGCCACCGCCTTTTGTTGCCGTCGAGCATTTTCTTGAGTAAATTGATTATTATCTTGTTCGATGCTTCAGCTTGACCATTTGCCTGCGGGTAATAAGGGGAGGAAAAGGACTGCCTGATGCCTAGGTTGTCACAGAAAGATTTGGTATCCACGCTGCTAAACTGTGGCCCATTATCGGTCACAATAGTCATTGGGAGGCCAAATCTGGTCACTATGTTGTCCAAGATAAAATGACAAACCTGTTGAGATGTGATTTTCCGCAGGGGAACAGCTTCTACCCACTTCGTAAAGTACTCGGTGGCGGTAATGATGAAGCTATGTCCTGCGGAAGATTTTGGTGTGATGGGTCCTATAATGTCAAGTCCCCATCGTTGGAATGGCCATGTTATCTGTGTGGTGTGCAACTATGTGGGTGACACGTGGATGTGTTTGGCGAGACGTTGACACGTGTCACAGGTCTTAACCTTTGTCAAACAATCTCTTTCCATGCGTGGCCAGTAGTACCCTAAGCGACGAATTTTCAGAGCCATAGCCCGTGGTGCTACGTGGCCACCGCACAGTCCCTCGTGAACCTCGCTAACGATGTGTTGTGCTTGGTCTGCGTTAACGCAGGTGAGTAATACGCCATCAAATAAGCGTCTGCAGAGAGTGCTGTCCCTGATGATGACGTAGTGCCTAGCGCGTTTACGGGTTGCGTCTTTTTGCGCGCGTGTTAAAGCAGCTGGTAACTCACCTTGTAAAAGATAAGATTTGATATGATCGTACCATTCAGGCGTGCTTTCCTCGGTGAGAGAGGAGATTTGCGCCATCTGAATGATAGGGTCTACGCAGTCTGTAATCAATGTGGGGTAGGTGTTAAGCAAGTGCGACGGCACGTGTAAGGCCAGAGTGGCCAGTGCGTCGGCCAGCGTGTTGTTAGTCCGTGGGACGTGCTAGGCGTCGAAGGTCATAAATCGCCTCAGAAGATCTTTAGCCTGATTACAATAGGGCTGCAAGTGTACCGCTTTACAGGCGTAGACTCCAGTGATTTGATTTATGACAAGCATCGAATCGCCCCTAATTGCCAGGTGTTGAACATCGAGTTCGCCTGCAATTAGTAATCCCCTGAGGAACCCCTCGTACTCTGCCACATTGTTCGTACAAGGGAAGGTCAATCGATAAGCGTGTAGACGCACATCCTCAGGCGATAGCGTAAGAACAGTGGCCGCACTGCCACCTCTGGTGGTTGAAGCTCCATCGAAATACAATGTTGCTTCGAGGCCTGCCGAAACAGGGCTTAAACTATGTACGTGTTCATCGGGAAATTCTGGCTCTACGGTTGTGTGGTTGTCAATTGGTGAAGTTGTTAACTGGTCTGCTATCGCCTGGGCCTTCGTGGATGACTGGCCGATATAGTGGAGGTCGAACTCCGCGGTGATAGCTTTCCAGCGAGCGATTTTGCTGCTTTCGTACAGACTATGCGTAATGGCCCTAAGGATGTTATTTTTACAAATGACGTTAACCTGACTGCGAAAAAGATAATGCCTACATTTCTTGAGCGTAAAAACTAATGCTAAGCAATTACGCTCAACGTCGTTATATCTCGTCTCGTATGCACGGAGAGCGTGACTGAGGTAATAGATGGGCATTTCTGACCCATCCTCCCTTTTCTGACAAAGCAACGCTGCTATTGCTACGTCCGAAGTGGCGAGGTAGATGAAAAAAGGCAAATCCCTTTGTGGCGGGAAAACCGTTGGTAAATGTTGCAATTCCTGTTTTAGACTGTTAAACGCACGCTGGCAATCATCGGTCCATTCAAAATTAACCCCCTTTTTCAGCAAGTGTTGCATGGGATGTAATTTGTCAGTTAACCTTGAAATGAACCTGCGTATGAACTATAAATGACCCTGTAACCTGCGTAGTTGCTTGAGATCTGTGGGAGGCTTTAAGGCGGCAATGGCTTTGACCTTATCCGGGTCAACTCGTATGCCGGTTTCCGATACCACAAACCCCAGCATGCGTCCGATTTTGACTCCAAAAACGCACTTCTTTGGGTTAAGCCGGAGCTCGTGTATGGAGCATCTCTTAAGGACTAACTCCAGGTCCTCTGAATGATCTTCCGACTTCAAAGACTTCACAGCTATGTCGTCTACATAATCATTCAGCCTTCCTAGGAGGTAATCGCTAAAGATGTACGTCATGGCTCGTTGATACGTCGCTCCGGC
>MNCI01010443.1:549767-616214 GCA_015680685.1 Gnetum montanum
TTTCGGGAAAGTTCCGCTTTAATCCGATATCAAGTCGGCGATCTTCGCGTATAAGTAGGTGGCCTTTTGATGAAACTGGTTGTTAGCTATCTGGATTTGAATTTACAAGGAAGAACAGAGAAAGAAGCAGAGCAGAGAGAAGAAAGAGCAGGGAGAAGGAAAATAGGCGACGAGGGCGTGTAACTTGTCTAGTATCTATAGGCAAGCTGTGAAGAAACCCTGCAACTATCGTGATGGCTCTAAAGGTAAAGAAGCAGAATGCCAAATTGGCGAAAATCGACGAAGTGCAGGCAAGCCTGAACCGTGTTTTGCGGGCGTTAATCGATGTCTGCGACCCGACGCCTCTCAACCGGTAGGCCATTCTTTACGCTCGGTCTATATGTCTCTTTGTTTTGTTTGTTTAAATGTCTCTAGCGTGAATGCGTACGTCAAATTATGGAGCTCGGCTTAGTGCGAGGGTTTTGGTGAGGTTGCGTTCATTGCCGTTGTCAGGGACAAACCTTGCATCGTTGCAAGGGTTTGGGCGATTTCGGCCTGGTTGCGGTTTACTATTTTTTTCTGTTACATGTAGATGTATAGATGTAGATGTTTTAATGAGTCTCGGTCTTTTCTACAGCATCGCGCTGAAGCCCATCCTGCTTGTGCTGGATATTGTTGGGGTTTTATGCTGGTTAAACCCTATCGTCCCAAATGTCCCTCGTCCGCACACAAGAGTGCAGGGGAAGGCCATCTGGTACCGAAAGGGTGCGTTGGAATTCTTGTAGTTTTTACTGCGTAGGTTCAGCATCATCATTTGGTCGCATGTGACCGGAGATGTTGCCGGGGCCGTTCTTGAGCACCTGTTGCCAGGGTCTTCGCAGGGGATTCTGGCCTATCTGACAGACGGGACGATTGAAACGGGCCATCCCGAAGACCGAGCACTCAGCTCTCGGGGTCTGAGGAACTTGCAGTGGATCTGGGGTATGACCCGCTTCAACTGCTACCACTCATACAATACGTTGTTCGTGGCCCGCCATGTGTCAGCGTATTTCCAGAACCCTCAAGGCACGGTATACTACGCAGGCGGGTAAGCAGATCTGGATGGCTGTGTTTTATTTTTATATGTTACAATGTGTGAAAAGGATGCAAGAAGAAAAGTTTATGTAAGAAGAAAAGTTTAGCTGTAGAGCGTAAAGTGAAATTACGCTGTATTGTACAGGTTTTTTATCCGCGACAACAAACTAATCGGTGACGACGATACGCTATCTTGTGCCGAAACGGCGATAACGCTGTTCACCGCGACGAATAACGTTCGTGCCGGCCTTATCGGGCAAATCGGCCACGAGATGCATGAGTACCACTCATGCTATGTGGAGGCCTTCAAGAAGTGCAAAGACCTCAGGTGGCTGCATGAGGATTGGATGCTGGATCTACCCCTCAGCGTCGAGGACGTGGAGATAGAACTCCCGCAATTCCCGTTGCCATTTGGCCCCGGTAAGGTTGTTTCGTGTTTAGTGCTATTTACGTCATTACGAGTTGTGATTATTGCAATAATGTTTGTGTGATGTATTACGTTTTTTGGCTTGCATTTTTGACTTACAGTCCGGGAATCTCGGGAGATTACCCTAACAATTTTCGACCGCGAGGCGAGAGATGTCCTCTTTCGTTATGGGGACATCAAAGAGGCACAGCGTTGGCTTGGCCACTCAGCGGCCCTAGCTGTGGTGGTGACCAACCGCCAGACCGCAGGGCTGCTGCACCTGTTCTTAGCTGCCACCCCTGACGTCCCCGCCAGCGAGATGATCGGCTTGGTGGACTCCTTTAATGCGAGGGCTGACCGTTTCAGCACACGCGTGCACAACGTGCGTGTGAACTTTGACATTAACGCACAGGTCTTCTCAGACTTGTTTGGTGTTCCCTCCAGCGGCCTTCCTGTAAACGTGAAGGCCCAGAGGGGTGTCAAAGTGGAGGCGCTTCTTCAGGAGTGGGCCAGAATCCCTAAGGATACCAAGGGATTCCCCTGTGAACAGTTCCAGCTGTCGACTGCCAAAACGCTGTATCCCCTTTTTCGGGCTCGTACCTTCCCTAAAACTCTCTCGCAAGTGCGGTACTTTTCAGTGGAACAGACGCGTATTATGCGGGGGGTGCTGGAGGAGGGAGCCCGTTTCGACTGGGGCAGTCATCTCGCCAAGGGTTTGCGGAGCGAGATGGTCAAGCTTCGCGAGAAGCTTGAGTCTCGCTTCAATGTGCATCATGCCTTTTTTATAGCTGTCCTCCGGTGGTTTGCGGAGTATTTGGTCATCCAAAAGAATGGGGTCTGGGTACAGCAGGACCGAGACCAATTGTCCAAACCCTGGATCGCCCACATCCTCAGCACTACCCATGGGCAGGATCCGCCGGAAGGGATCGGAGAGTCAATGTCCGTGACTACCAAAGGCATGATGGCACCCCGAGTGCGGGGTCTCGACAGTGTAGGCGGGATAATGCCTACCTACACTGGCGATGCCTCGTGGGGGAAATGCTTGGCAGAGGTAATCGTGGAGCTTGCAGCTCGGCGGAAGAGGCTCCGTGTGGTTGAGGCCCCTGGAGGCGAAGCTGGCCACACCGTAGGGCTCACGGTGCAGCGGACTAAGCCTCCGCCTGGTAAGTGTAAAGACTGTATACGCAATATTTAAGTTTGACTAGTGGAATTGTTTTCTAAGGCATGAGGATGTAAACAGCAAAAAAGATAGGTCGACTGACCCCTGAGACAGGGGCAATGGTGTTAAAGCGTGGAGAGGGGGCCTCGATTTTGGAAACAGAGGTCCCAGCTGCTAGCACGCGTCGTGCGCAGCCTTCAGCACGTGGGGCGGCCCCAGCTGCTAGTGGGAGCCGCGTACAGACTGGGGAGGAGGCTCCTGCTACTAGAACAAGAGACGCACAGACCCTAGTGCGTGAAACGGCAAGCAGTAGGGAGAATGTTGACGACGTTGCCACTATCACCGGCAGAGGTAATGAGCGTATGTTTTTGTTTTTATGGGTTTTGCAAGAATCTGTAAACAGGTAATATCTAACCGAGCATGTTATAGGAGAAGGAGATGTCTCGACGTCTGCTGCTGCTAACGCGATGTGGAGAGATCTTCCCGATAAGTTTGCCTTCATGGAAGGCGTGATTAACGACATGATCGAGTGTCTCGAACGCATCGACCTTGGTGTTGGTAAGTTAGTGAAAGTAACTGCGTAATGTCTTGCTTATAATATGTCATCTGTCTTAATGTTTGTTTTTGTCAGGAGCTCACCTCCGATGGGACCCTGCGGAGCCCATTGACCTAGACACAGCAGAGCCTCCATCTGATGGGGCGGTCGTGCCATGCTACATTTATGAGGAAATGCGTAAATGTGCGTTACGCTCGACACGCTCCGCGTGGGAAAGCAGGAATATCAACGAAGACCTATGGAAAAGACTGCAGCGGTCAGGATAGAGGGTCGAGTCCTTGACTAAGGAAGTCGAGGACTTGAGGGCGCGCTACGAGTTCCTACAGGCTCGAGTGACAGGCGACGAAGACTGGCGTACTGCTATGATTGATCACTCCCGTTATTGGATAGCGATTAGGAACAGCGTACAGACCAGCCGAGCGTTTGTCGAGCAAAGGATGCAAATAGAGCTCCTTGCTCAGAAGAGCCGAGACTGGAGGGACTACTGCGCGGGTGTTCAGGAATGGGGGTAGAAGGAGAAGGACCACAAGCACGTGTACAAAAGGGAGAGCAGCGCCTATAGGAAATGCTACCGTGAGTCTGCTATTAAAGCACGGTCTTTGGAGGTCTTTGTGGACACCATCGGAGTGTTCGAGGCCTTCAAGAAGTTTGAAGAACAGGTGACCATCACTGCCTCTCCAGAGAGAGCAATGGTCTTTCCTGGGAATCAAACTTCAATCCCTACCTTCTACCCAGATCCTCCCGCTTGGAGCAGCGTGGAGAAAGGAAAGGTAAAAGCAGGGATGGCTTTGGGCGAGGATGCGTGGCAAGACCTAACAGAGGACGAAATCATGAAGCGTTTGTGGGCTGGTCTAGATAAGCTTCCCTTTGCTGCTGAAGCTGGNATTGCCTGCTCTAATTTTTACGCTATTTATGTTTCAGATACCAGAAGGTGGAGAACGTCCGCCCACTGAGGGGCTGGAGGAGGAAACTATGGAAGCAGAAGTGGAACACGACGAAGAGCGTCTTCCTGTGGAGCCAGCATTAGAAGGAGAGTCTCATGAAGAGACAATTTTTCCAGGAGGGATACTTCCCGGAAACGATGACCTACTGGAGGACGACCTTTTGGGGTTAGATTTGGAGTTAAAGGACACGGGTGATAGTGGCAGTATGGGTCATGCGTGATTTTTATTTTCTGGCATCATGTCACAATGATTTGAAGGACAAATAGATTGTAGATTTTGATTGACTATTTTATCATGTTTTCTTTGTTATTTGTTCTGTTGCCTTAGTTTAAGGCCATTACGGGCCGAAAGCGTGAATAGTTTAAAGCCGTTGCAGGCCAATCCGTAAACGCGTACACAATGTAATCGTGCGTAAATGCTAAAATAGAGGTGAGTGGAAACTACTAGTTTAAGGCTGTTACGGGCCGATGCGTAAATTGAAAAGAAAAAAAAAAAACTAGTTTAAGGCCGTTGCGGGCCAGTGCGTAAATTGTAAACTGACGAACTAGTTTAAGGCCATTGCGGGCCAATGCGTAAGCGCCGATAGCAAACTAGTTTAAGGCCGTTGCGGGCCAATGCGTAAATGCGTAACAGAACGTAACCCTGGATGTTGCGTAAAGTAGTAAAGCTATTTCGTTAACATGCGTAATAGGCGAAGGCAAAAGGCGAAGCGTAAAAGGCAAAAGGCAAAATGCAAAGCGTAAAAGGCATAAAAGCTCACAGTCATAAAGCACATAGACATAAGGAAACTATTGACTGATAGATACGCTAACTTACATGCACGCACGCTGGAGAGCTTCGTTCATCCATCAGCACGAAACTACCTCTTGACGGTTTTTATGTTAATGGCTGCGTAAGGGCGAGGAGGTTTACAGTTCGACTCCTCTACACTATCATCCGGGAATGGCAGGTCAGCCCAGGCTAAACCGTCAACATTGTCATTGTTCTGTTCAGGGGCTTGGAGAGGAGGCTGGTCATCAGCCGTTTCGATCTCTGAACCCCGCTCTTCCTCAATGTTACTAACGGTCCTGGGAGTGATCTCGTCGCCGCGTATGATAACCTCCCCCCCAGCGTAAGGCAGGTGTATCTCCTGATGGATAGGTGACGAGACCGCCCTCAGCTGAGCTAACCACGACCTCCCTAAGATCAAGTTGAAGCCGGGCATCTCCTCGACGACTAGAAATGTGGCTTCCGTGGGGAATTGATTCCCCGCCACAAACTCAATTCGCACCGTCCCCTTGACTTGAACCCGTGCTCCATTGAAGGATTTCACGCAGGCTGTCGTCGTGGGAGTGATCTGGTCGACCAAACCCAACCTATCCACGATGGAATAGGGAACGACATTAGCAGCCGCGCCATCATCCACATGCACCCTCCAGATCCGGTACTGGCCGACCCGAATGGTGATGAACATCGGCTCCGTTGTCACTTGACCCTTTTCTGGATCATCTTTAACAGACTCGTCCAAAAAGGTCAATGAGGTGGGCTTGGGTTGTTCAGCTTCAGAAGGAAACATGATGGCGTGTATTGCTTCCTCTTCTGCTGGCAGGCTGGCATCCACTGATATGGACGTCAGCATGCGTACCATAGCCTCGCGGTGTTCTTGAGAAGTCATCAAGAGGTCATACAAGCTCAGCGTCGTGTTCTTTTGCTTGAGAGCTTGTTTAACCTGCGTGAACGCATCGAGGAGGTCCTTCTCCCGGCAGGTTGGTTTATCCCCCTTACTCTCCTCCATCCGGCCCAAGAGACGGATCTCTCGAGGCGGGGCGGTGTCAGAAGAGGGGTTGTTCGTCTTCCTACCAGAAGAAGGTGGCTGCGTTCCTGTGCCTGTGGCATGCTTCTGGGGCATGGTCATGGGCACAGAGGCCAGGGGCCTAGGCTTCGGGAAGCCGAGCGTAGAGCTGTCTTTTGTCGCATTAGCTTCAGTGCTTTCCTCCTTCCGCTTAGGAGGCGATGCCTGATGGTGCTGGTTGGAGGTCTGCCCCTGCGTGAGAGGAGCAGCCTGTGGTCGGGGCGCCCTAATGATGAAGGGCGCTCTCGGTGTGGGCGCAGACGAAGCTGCGGCTTGGGCAGTAGCGTGTGACTGAGGCCGTACCTGAGAAGGCGCCCGTATAATGAACGGCGGCCGTGAGACCCCACCTGCTGCCGAAGAAGTAGTTGCCCCCCTTTGTGAGCTGGTGGGCACACGCAAAACAAAAGGTTGTTTTGGCGGCCCTTTACGCTCACCGTCCGTACTTACCACAGTGATTGTAAAAGGATCGTAATTTGCGTTTAACGGATCCTTATATACATGTAATGTCTGGTTTTCGGGACGTGTTGGGTTACTGCTGTCTAGTTTCAGATGACCTTCGTCGATCATGCGTTGAATATCGTCTTTCAACGCCCAGCAGTAATCCGTGTCGTGACCACACATCTGGTGGTAGTCACAGAAACGGTCCAGCCTGAAAGATCTCGGAACTGCCGGTTCGTTAGGCAGAGCTAAAGAGGGGTCCTTCAGCAATTCACAGTTACGTCTGTGACGCTTCAGGGCCTCCTCGGACACTTTCTTAGGTTGAATGTGTCCTGCCGCCAACAGTTGTTTTAGCAGTTCGGAATGTTTCACTGGGAGAGCCGCGTATTTTGAGCGGTCTTTACGCTCAAAATTCGGCTTTGGCTGGGGGGCCTGTTCAAGAGCAGCCGTGGCCTGGCTGGGGCCAGCACCAGCCGTGGCCTCAGGCGGTGCTGTTGCTGGAGCTTTCTTGTTTTTGTTCTTGGCATTCTCAGTCAATGCCGCTACAGTAGTGGTCGCTGCCTTACCTTTGTCCTTAGCCTTGTTGTGCGTGTTCTTGTAAGCGATGTACGCCGGGTCTTTGCTAGCCTCCGCAGCATCTTGGATGCTCCGGACCTGGGCGAAGGCCTGACGTATGTCTCCAGGGGAAAGATAATACAGCTTGGACTTGATAAAGTCGTTGACTGCTCCCTTGAATATGGCCAACAGGTGGGAGTCCGCGATCGGGTCGCGGATCTCATTCAAGGTAGCATTCCAATGCTATATGAACTTTTGGACTGGCTCGAGCGGGTCTTGTTTCACCCCCATAAGCTGCTCCAATGTGACTTCCGGCTTCACGTTGTATCTGAATCGGGTCACAAATTGGGTCAGCAGCTCTTCCAAGGTTGAAATGGAAGAGTGTGGGAGAGCTCGGTACCAGTCTAAAGCCTTCCCTGTTAAGGACATCGCAAAGACTCTGACCAAAGTATGTGGCCACTGTTGCAGCAACAAGGATTCGGATCTAAAAGTGGCCAAGTGCGTGTTGGGATCCCCCTCCCCATTATATTTCATAAAATGTGGGAGGCACATCCCTGGAGGCAACGACAACATGGGGACCGCTGGATTAATCGGATCATCTTGATAGAAATCCGTAATCTGAATGGTGTCAGATCCAGCGGTCTTGAGGCGTCGCACCTCCTCAGTGAGCATTTGGATAAGCTGGAACGCTTGATCCAGACCTGTTGAGGGAGGCGTCTGTGCAGCAGGCATAGGAGCAGGAGGTTGGACTGGGTGAACAACCCCAGGAAACTAAAGCGCAGGAGGTGGTTGGTTACCTGCTGGTGGGGCAGGGGTCCGTGCAGGTTGGGAGACTTGCGAAGGCCCCCACCCACCGGTTTGAGACACGGGGTTAATTATTGCCTGCTGCGGGGCATAATGGTAAGTGTAGCGAGGAAGCACCTGTGAAAATTGCACCGCTGGTGCTGGCGGGGGTTGTGCATTGTAAACTGTGTTCGTTTGCTGTTGTGTTGCCGGGTTGGCCCAGTGTCTCGTCGTAGGGTACGGGGCGAAGATTTGTGGGAGCATGGTTACGGTATGCTGCTGAGTTGGCGGGGGCAGGAATACTTCGGGACGAGTTGATGGTATAGTGTGAGTTCGTACGTGGGGGATGAAATGGGGGACGGTGGCCACCAGGCCGGCCGCCAGAATGTTAATTACATGCTGCGACGGGATCACCCCCACGTTATGGTGCAGCTGCATTTGCAACCCAGAAGGCTGTGCGTTTGCCTGTTGCGACCCAGACAGCTGCGCATTGGCCTGAGGGGGAACTAGGATGTGCGCTTGCATGGTCATGGCCGAGTCCAGAGAAGCCGCTTCTCCGTTGAAGGGGAACGACGGATTCACATATGTGTGAGGCGTCAATGTATGGAACGAATGTTCCGACATGGCCGCAAATTCGTCCTCTGCTTTTGCTTCTTCCGCACGCCCAGGCTCTACCGCAGGTTGTGAGGCCTGGCCTCTAGCCATGATCAGCTGGGAGATGAGTTTGTTTTGGTACTCGGTCAAGGGGATTATATCGTGGGCCGCTGGTTTGAAATCGTAACCCCCTCGATGGAGCGCCTCAAAGTTTCGTTTTGCCTCAAGCTCGGCTCGGCTGAGAGCCAACCTCGCTTGGATCTTAACGCAAATGAAGTTGTAGTCTTCAGGGGTTATGACCGTGAAGATAGGATCTTTCCCCTGAAGCCTTAATGAACGGCGCAAGGGTCCCTGAGGACCGGTTGCACCGGGGGCTGGCCCTATGGTCACTGTCGGGTTCACGGGTGCGACACCCGGATCGACAGTGGTCATGGCGGTTGTAGCTGTTGTGTTTGAATAGTAAGAATCCATGGATCGATGATGAAAAATGACTGAATATCGAATCTGAAAGAAAGAAAGGTTGGCAAACAGCACAAAAGGCTTTCTACCCTACCAGATTTCAAAGAAATCGTCTTTGCGACCGATCTACACCACACGATTGACCTTAGACCTCCCTAGAGGTATTACGTCTATGGCCTAGGGTATAGATCTCTAAACAGGGTTACCCGAACTATTCGGATCGGAGCCTGAGGGCCCTCCTTCTAGCTCCAGAAAACTGTAACGACGGAAAACGTCGGCAGCTGGAAATACCGACCGATATTCCGGCGTACACAGTTTTAGCCACGGATCCGCGCGAGGGCTATGCTGGAAAAATGAATCCGCGGCGCCCTGAACGGTCTTGTCGATCAGACAGGGACTTACGGGTCAGTAAAAGCGGTGAAGATTACGGATTTTTGCGTGACGTGATTTGTTGCGAGAGATCGTAAAACGGGGAGACAACGACGTAGATGAATCGCTACGAAGATAACGCTAAAACGCCGTAAAGATGCTAACCGGGAGAGAAAAAAACAAGTAGATGTCGCAAAGATCAAAGATCTATGTTTCAATGCTGGATCAGATGTATACTTGCGTGTATATTACGTTACAATGGGAGAAAACCCCCAACAACTGGATACAAAATGAGTGCAAAACAACAAGAAAACTGTGTGTACAGAAATCTGATCTACCTTGTAGACCCAAAGCCTAGGTGCAGGAATGGTCAAGCTCTGAGGTCTATTGATCTTTTGAACGATAGAACCTGCTAACTGGGCGAGACGACTCTGCAATTCCCGTTCTGCTTCTTTGCTTCGGGTAGATCTGCTGTTAGGACTCAGGAGTGCTGTGTTCTGTTTCTGCTAACAGATCGTGTTTGCAGCGATTACCAAAAGGTTGCTCTTGTTTCTCTGCTCAAGGCGATGAGTGTTCCCTTGCTCAGAAAATGCTCTTGTCCTCTTGATCTGCTGTCAACAAAAAGCGATAAGTGCTCTGGTGCTCTGGTTTGTCAACTTGTCAACTTGCTCCTTTTTCTTCCAAAATCCCCCCCCTTGTGTATTTGTTAGGCGGGGTATTTATAGGCCGCGACACGCGCAACCATGATGATGTGGGCCCGAATGTCGCGGATCCTGTTGGCGCGATTCTTTTAAGTCGAACTGCAACTATGCACAACACGCTCATCGAACTGCGACTACGCACAACATGCTCGTTTGCGTGCTGTGCGTGTAAAGAGCAGGCCCATGGGCATGTCTCGGCTGTGTTTGCGCTCATTCACTTTGTGTTGCATGTATGAATGCACTGACGTAAAAATAATGAGTTCAAGATCGTTTTACGCTCACCACGCAGCTGTGCGTGGGAAAGCGTAAATGTAACGTACGCTCACTACGCAGCCGTGCGTGGTGAAGCGTAAATCAAGATTTAACTTACGTTCATCACACAACTGCGCGTGATGAAGCGTAAATAATGCATAACTTACGCTTACCATGCAGCGGCGCGTGGTGGAGCGTAAGGAGTGTGCAACTTGGATCATGACCCACGCACTGGTACGCACCACCGCGTAACGAGCGTAAAGGCCACTTATGTATGCGCTGCAAGAAAAGAGTGCCGGCTCATCATGCCTCTCTGGATTTTGCCTTCAACTGTTTTGGAGCTTATTACGCTCATCACGCTGCTGTGCGTGATAGTGCATAAACTTGTCCTTGAACAAATTCGCCTTTAGCTGTCTCGGAGCTTATTACGCTCATCACGCTACCGTGCGTGATGGAGCGTAAACTCGTCCTTAGCCAAATTCGTCATTAACTGTCTTGGAGCCTATTACGCTCATCACGCTGCCGTGCGTGATAGAGCGTAAACTCGTCCTTAGACAAATTCGAGGCGCGTTCTTGCTCAAATTACGAATCTTCGCCTGAGGTCGACCCGTAATTTTCACGGTGTTTCAACTACCATCGAGTACTTTACAAAGTGGGTAGAGGCTATCCCCCTTAGGAAGACTACATCCCAATAGGTTTGCCACTTTATCCTAGTCAACATAGTAATAAGGTTTGGTCTTTCCATGACTATTGTGATAGACAATAGGCCATAGTTTAGTAGTGCGGAAACCAAAACTATTTGCAACAACCTTGGCATCAAGCAATCCTTTTCGTTGCCATACTTACTATAAGAAAATAGTTAGGTGGAGGGAACAAACAAGGCCATCATCAATTTGCTCAAAAAGATTCTTAGTAGTAGCAAGAGGCGATGGTATGAACAAATCCTCTATGTGCTGTGGGCTTATCATACGATGTGTAGAACAACCACAAGTAAGACTCCCTACAATCTTGTTTACGGATTTGAAGTAGTATTACCTCTTGAATTGGAGATACCATCACTTTGGATGATCCTTTCAAGCATCGTGAACGAAGCCTAGAACAACGAGTCAAGGATCATTGACCTTGACTCTATAGAGGAAGAGCATGCCCAAACACTTGGCTATATTGAATGGTACCACGACAAGCAGTAGCAAAAGCATCGTTCCAATCTATATTAACGATTGATCAAAAAAGGAGACCTAGTCCTCAAAGCTATTCGTGAACATGTAAACAAGTTCTCAGCAAACTAGGAAGGTCCATTCATAGTCATGAAAGCTTATGAGAACGAGGCCTTCAAATTGGCTGATATGGATTGCAAAGAGTTTACAAATCCTGTGAACCACTTGTACCTCAAGCCATACTACATCTGATACAAGGTAAGGTAAGCAGATAGTCTACTATGACTATAAACTGACACAAATAGTCTGCTATGACTATAAACTGGTACATATAGTCCGTTATGACTATAAACTGGCACAGATCATCTACTATGACGTAAAATTGGCAAAGAACATCCACTATGACTATAAATTGGAAAAGCAAGTTCGCTATGACTACAAACTGGCACAACAAGTCCTTGGGCTATGACATAAAATTGGCACCCATAGTACAATCTGCTATGACGTTAAAATGGCCCATCCACTATCTGCTACGATGATAAACTAGCACAATAGTCTGCTGCGACCTTAAACTAGCATAGTAGTCTACTAGGACCTTAAACTAGCACATCATTGTCTGCTAGGACCTTAAACCAGTACATTTGATGGTCTACCAAGATCTTAAACTGGGTTCATAGCATAAGGTTCTCAGCTCACACCCATGACCCTACAAACAAGCAAGTGTGCATAGTGCCAACTTTCTAGATAACATGGGGTGGGACATTGTAGTTCTAGAATGTAGTTCATGTTGCCAAGGAAACACCTTCTGGAATACATGTAGTGCCATTGCTCCTAGCATCTTGTTGATCCTCCGGAGATGTCATCTGACATCTTGCTGATCGTTCGGAGCTACTGCTACCACCACTAGTCATCATGGTAGTAGCTTCTATTGTGAGTGCCTGCTGCTGGAGTCCCAACACCATTATGACCTAGCCACAAAGTTTCTACCCTCCAACCCTCACTATTGTACCGTCCGAAATCATCGGTCTCTGGCTAGAATGAAATAGAAACCTGGAGATCTCTGGACACGCATAGAAGATCCTACCTTCACTTGAGGGCAAGCTAGAATTACGAAGGCAGAGTACCTTGGATGGTCTGCACGGGGATCAGACAAGGATTTCCCCGAACGTACACCGATATGCTATATGCTGGGCTATATGTAAACGGCATAATGAATGTAAAATGGAGTGTAAATGTACAAGAGCGTAAATAGTAAACATGCAACAATGAATGAAAAACTGTAATAGATTTCAGTAGAGAAATGTAGCAATATTATTGTGAAATGAGAGTTACAATGCACTAGTCTAACGCAGTTGTGACTCTGACACAAGGCGGATGAATAGCCCCGGTGAATGCAGGGATCACTGTATGCTAGGTTCAACTGCAGGCACGATGTAAAAGTTGTATGCTCAGCCTGCAGGGTCGGGATCTAGCGTACAGGGTTTTTGCTTTGGTTTCTTAGCGTCTCTGGTTTTTTTTTCTGGTTTTTTGCTCAAAATTTCCCAACCCCTTTCTCATGAAAAATTGGGATTTTTATACGAGTTTTGACGTTAGGCACGGGTTTGAGAGGGGATGATTAGCTGTGGAGTGCTGGACTTTCGGGTTGGGTGACATGTTGTGCATTGACTGAGTACAAAAGAATGAAATTTTACAAGTGTACAGCGTATCGCACGCTAGCGTATACTACTGTACGCTGGCGTATACCGCTATACACCAGCATATACGTGTTGACCTCGGCGTACAGACCTGATTGAAGCAAAAGAAGTCCTTCAGCCTTCAGATTTGAATTCGTATGCCATGAAGATTTTGTCTGTAGACCTTCAACTTGGTTGACCTTGATTTAACATGTTTTTGAAGAGTTTTGATTGGTGTGCGTTGTGCAAGCTGGGCGTACACTTTACATATGCCAAGCGTATACGATGGGTGTATACGTTGTATCTGCTAGGTGTATATGCTGGGCGTATACGTTGCATACTCAACGTATGAACCCAAAAATGCATGATGTTAGCATCTGATGACTGCTCTGTTCATGTGAGTTGATGCCTTGTGCCAAATCTTACTCTGAAGTGCTGTTTCCATGCCGTCTTCGGGGATTGCATGCCGGGCGTATACGTCAGTCACACATGCTGAGCGTACATGTGAGGTGTGTACGCTGGGCGGGTATGCTGGGCGTATACGCTGTGAATGGATGCTAGGCGTATACGCTAAGAATGCATACTTAGTGATGATTAAGTATTTTGAGCTCCGAAGTTTCCATGTTTGATAGCAGATGTTGTCGTGGTCGTCGGCGGGTCCTAGGGAACTGCTCCTCGTTGAGTCCAACTCAGCTTGATGCTGTCTGTGGGCCCCTCAAGCTTTAGTCATGTCGGAGAACGTCATGACTTAGCTTGATTCTTGTTGGAAAAGTACTAAGCTCAGAATTTTATGGTGTTTCATTGGCCCCTCTTTGTTGACGCTTGGAGGAATCGACTTGAGAAGCGTCGACAAAGAAGTACAAAACACCACAAGCAACTTAATAGAGACATTGTCCTGCGCCACCTGGGTAGACATTATCGTACCGTGTTCAGTAGTACATAGGATTGAGAAAGGGAAATTTGTATTTGATAGGGAAATGGAAATTGTTGGTATTGGTAACCAATGAAGGGCTCATGGCGTGATGAAAGGGATGTCGGGGTATGTATGCGGATCATGCTTATCTTCGTGGGATCAAAACATGATGTGTACATCCTTTGGTGGTACAAGACTCTTGCTTAGTGTTCAAGAGGGCTTGTTGGCAAAACCAAAGCCACGTGATGATGTGTTGTGTTCTTTGGAGGAACAGGGCCCTTGTTTAATGTTTAGGGGGAACCTGTTGGTGGAGAGCCAAAGCCATGCAACAGGATGTTTCTTGATTATTCTAGACATGAGCATTTTCTTTCGAGGTAACTGCATGTTTTTTGGTGTTCTTATGCTCATTCTCAAATGCCATGTCGTGGGTTGCAATTGCCTAAAGGTGGCATAGTATGTATGCAATGGTATGTTCAATGTTTTGGGCTATACTGGGTGTGCCCAGGATGTAACGAAGTAGGAGATGTTGAGGGATAGGTGGGACATGTAACGGGAGATGTACTAGTGAATGGCTTGATTTAGTCTTGCCATGTGTGTTGTGAACAACGTCTCACCTTGCTGCTTATGACAAAGTGCATTCTTGTACGAACAACTCTGAGTGTCATCCTACAAACACAACTCCAAGAAGATAAGAAAACCATGAGTGAGTAAGAAAGCTTAGACTTAAACAGCTACTGATGAAACAAAGGCATCGGATGAGATTTCAGGCACTGTATACGAATGTCAGCAATGTTGGTAGGATCGGTTGATGGCGAGCGATGCAGTGGCTCTGATGAAGTTGGGATGCAGCCAAAGATCGAGGTACCAGAGGGAAAATTACCAGTTTATAGTCATAGCTGACTATCATGGGTTAGTTTTATGTCATGACCCATTGGACATTTCCTGTTTAGCGTCGTGGTGGACGGTACATCGCTAGTTTCTAGTCTTGGTGGACCGGGAAGAGGCAAACCAGTTTATAGTCTTAGAGGACTTTGGTGAATGTGATTGTGGCAGTTTACTATGGTACTAGATGGGTGCTAGTTTATTGTCTTTGCAGACATTTTGTGGTATCAGTTTACCATCATGATGCTAGGACGAGTTGTTGTATCAGTTTACCATCGTGATTCTAGGATGAGCTGTGGTATTAGTTTACCATCATGATTCCAGGACGAGCTGTGGTATCAGTTTACCATCGTGATTCCAGGATGAGCACGTACCTAAGCCTATACTCAAATGTGGAATGGTTTCAAGAATGAGTGATTAGTCAGATTTGCAAGCTCATTCCCTTCCATATCAGCCAACTTGAATGCTCCGTTGTCGTATGCTTTGGTGACCAAGTAGGGCCCTTCCCAGTTGGCTGAGAATTTGTCCGGGTGTTCCTGAATGGTTTTAAGTACAAGGTCTCCTTCCTTGATAGGGTGCTTATGAATGTCGTGCCGATGGCATTGCCATTGTTGTTTTTGGTACCATTCAATCTGATCAAGTGCACGTATGCATTCCTCCTCCACCGAGTCCAAGTCAATGATGCGTAGGCCATTTTTTTGCCCTTCCTTGAGGAGTCTAGAAAGTGTGATCCTTAAAGATGGTACCTACAATTCCAAGGGTAAAATAGCTTTTGAACCATAAACAAGACTATATGGATTTTTACCTGTTGAAGTCCGATGCGTAGTACGATAAGCCCACAGTGCGTATACCAGCTACTCGTGCCATCTTTTCTTGGTTTGGGTAAGCATCTTTTTAAGTACTGTAATGATGGTTTTATTTATGGCCTCAGCTTGCCCATTTCTTTGAGGGTAGTAAGGGGATGAAAATGAGTTTTTGATCCCCATACTTTCATAGAAAGTTTTGGTTTCAGCATTGCTGAATTGTGGCCCATTATCGGTGATGATGGTCATGGGGATGCCAAAACGGGTCATATTGTTTTCAAGAATGAAGTTGCATACGTGTTTAGATGTGGTTTTTCGAAGGGGAACAGCTTCTACCCACTTCGTGAAATACTCTGTCACGGTTATGATGAAGCTATGCCCTGCGGAAGATGAGGGTGTTATTGGTCCGATAAGGTCCAACCTCCACTTTTGAAAGGGCCATGTGATTTGTGCTGTATGCAACTCATTTGGTGGGACATGGATCAGATTACTCTGTTTTTGACAGACACTACACGTTTTAGCCTTGAAGAGACAATCATACTCCATGTGTGGCCAATAATAGCCTAAGCATCCTATTTTCATTGCCATTTCTTTAGGTGCTATGTGTCCTCCGCATAATCCATCATGTACTTGCTCAACGATGGTTTGGGCATCAGCACTACTAACGCATGTTAGGAGTATTTCTTCGTAGGATCGATAGCACAATATGTCCCATACCAGTGTATATTGTCGAGAATGCTTTCGTACCGCATCTTTCTGTGCATTCGTTAGATGTCGCGGTCTTTCACTGTGTAGAAGGTACTCTTTTATGTCATCATACCATGCTACCACATGTGTTGTACTAACGGATGCAATTGGTAATGTATCGAGAGTATCAATTACAGGTTTAGCACAACTGATTATGGAGCTTGGCAACATATGAAACATGTCAGGTGATATGTTTAGTGCTAGTGTGGCCAGTGCGTCTGCAATGGTATTATCGTTTCTGGAGACATGTTGTACGTCCATGTTTTCGAATTGCTTCATTAAGTGTTTGGCTAAGTCACAGTATGGTTGTAAATGTTGCGCTTTGCATGTATAAATATCTGTGACTTGGTTCAAAACCAGTTGTGAATCTCCTCTGACCACTAGTCGTGTGATGTTTGAAGCTTGTGCTGCCATGAGACCTCTAAGGAGACCCTCGTATTCTGCTATGTTGTTGGTACAGTGAAAGTCGAAACGATAAGCAAAGGATCAGATCTCTCTGGAGGGATAGGTGATGACGGTGGTAGCACTTCCCCCTTGAGAGGTGGATGCTCCATCAAAGTTCAAAACAACATCATAGTCATTAGGTACTATGTCTATTGCACTCACATTTTCATCAGGGAACTCTGGCTCTATCGTTGCTTGATCATGTGTTGGTGACCCAGTCATTTGATTTGCTATGGCTTGACCCTTAACTGATGATTATGCTATGTAGTGTAGGTCAAACTCAACTATCATGGCTTTCCAATGGGCTATTCTACTTGACTCGTAAATGTTTCCTGTGATGGCTTTGAGCACATTATACTTGCAGATTATATTGACTTGGTTATGGAAGAGGTAATGTCGCCATTGTTTTAAGGAAAAGACCAGGGCTAGACATGACCTCTTCACCTCGTTATACTTCTTCTCATGGGCTACTAATGCATGGCTTAAGTAATAGACAGGAAGTTCGGTTCCATCATCTTATTTTTGGCAAAGCAAGGATGCGATTGACGAGTCTGAAGTGGCAAGGTATATGTAAAATGGTTTATCATTTTGAGGTGGATAAACTGTAGGTAGTTGAACAAGTGCTATTTTAATGTTGTCAAATGCTTCCTGGCACTGTGGAGTCCATTCAAAATGGACTTTCTTACATAGCAAGTGGTTCATAGGTGTCAACTTATCCGTTAGTTTTTCTATGAAACACCTGATGAACTATATTCTACCTTGTAGGCCTCAGAGTTTGGTAAGGTTGCTAGGTGGTTTTAAGTTTGTTATGGCCTTAACTTTATTGGGGTCTACTCATATTCCTACTTCCGAGGCTATGAATCCAAGCATTTTTCCTGTTTTGACTTCAAAGACACATTTCTTTGTGTTAAGCCTCAACTCATATTTTAAACAACGCTTTAGTACCAAGTCAAGACCTTGTACGTGTTGTTCTGATGTCTTCAATTTAACCACGATATCATCCACATAGTCATTGAGTGAGTGCAGCATGTAATCACTAAAAATAAATGTCATTGCCCTTTGATATGTGGCCCCAGCGTTCTTGAGACCGAAGGGCATCATTGTATAACAAAAGGTACCCCATGATGTCATAAAGGTTGTCCGGAGCTGATGATCTAGGTTAATGCGTATCTGGTTATATCCTGAGAAACCATCCATAAAAGATAAAAAGGTGTGTCTAGCGGTTGAGTCAACAAGTTAATCGATGTTGGGTAGGGGAAAATCATCTTTTATGGTTGTGACATTGAGATCCCGGAAGTCAATGCATAAGCGAATGCTTCCGTTCTTCTTCGGGACAATGACCATGTTGGATACCCAATCGACATAATCGATAGCCTGAATGAAACCTGCCTGATAAAGTTTGGTGATCTCATTGCAAACAGCCAATGCTACCTCAAGTTTAACCTTTCGTGCCTTTTGTTTTACTGGCCTCAATTTTGGATCAAGGATAATATTGTGCTAGACGATTCGAGGATCTAACCCGGGCATGTCAGTGTAAGACCAAGTGAATGCTTTTATGTTGTCTCGAAGCACATATTCTATGTCTTTGGCCAGTGGAGGTTGCAATAGTGTACTTAATTTTAATATTTTAATTTCACCATCAGGCATAGCGATGGGGGTTTCAGTCAATGGGTCTTTAGTGATACTATCGGCTTCTATGTTGAGAGATTTTGTCATACCTTTGTAGCTATCTAGCGTTTGTTGTGTTGAGGCTATGATTGTGTCATCAGTTGATGTACCTAAGCTGATGAAATTTATGTTGATTTCTCTTGTGATCTTTCCATATGGTCCATCGATGATCAATGGTGTGGACAAATGCTGACAATCCCCAATAAACAGAGGGCAGAATGAGCTAATAGGTGTTGTTCCGTGTTCCTTGGCAACATAAATCGTGCGTACATGTACGATGGTGGTTTATCATCGCACTGAGACGCATGGCAGTTTAAGGCCTTATCGGGCTGTGCATGGCAGTTTAAGGCCTTATCGGGCCGTGCATGGTAGTTTAAGGCCTTATCGGGTCGTGTGTGCACCAAATATGGTAGTTTAAGGCCTTACTGGGCCGTGTGTGGCAGTTTAAGGCCATACCGGGCCATATGTGGTAGTTTAAGGCCTTACCAGGCCGCGTGTGGGCTATATGTGGCAGTTTAAGGCCTTACCAGGACGGAGTGTGTGATTTGACGATGCCAGTTGTCGTACGATTTGCTTCAGAGAGTTTGCGTCAAAACGTTCAGAGTGGGCATCCGAAGTTGGTTTATGAGGGAATTAGCATGTGATAGTGTTCATTTTATTTTATATATTTTTTTGTATTTTGCATTTTGAATAATTTTTAAATAAAATCAATAAAATATTCATTGAAATCAAAGGCAGCAGCAGTAGCAGCGGGGTCTATGTGGTACTATATATAGCATTGGGCTGTCAGTTGTCAGAGGCACCATGAACTTGAAGCAAACCAGAGCATGAGCGTAAACCTCAGCGTAAGCGTAAGCGTAAACTTCAGTGTAAGTGTAGAAACTCAAACCCTAGCATAAATGTAGAGCGTAGAGGCTCAAACTTTGGTGTAAGTGTGAGCGTAGATGCTCAAACTCAGCGTGAGCATGGAGGCTCCAACTTCGATGTACAGGATTTAGTTCAGCGTGTGGATTTAAACCCTAGCGTAAACGCATCAGTTTCAGCGTGCAGGATGCCGAAATGGGCAAGGGAAAGGAGGTAGAAGGCCAGGGGAGGAAGGTGAAACACCACAAAATTTTGAGCTTAGTACTCTTCCAACAAGAAGCAGGTCCCTGGGACTCACAGATGACCACGACCACATCTGGTATCAAACATGGCAACTTCGAAGATCAGATGCTTAATTTTCACAAAGTATACATTCTCAGCGTATACGCCTAGCGTATACGACACCCAAGTCTACATTCTCAGTGTATAAGCCCAGCGTATGCGCTCAAAGTTCACATTCACAGCGTATACGCTCAAGTTCTCAGCGTATACGCCCAGCGTATATGCCCGATGTTCACAGTGTATACGCCCAGCATGGGCGACTAGCGTACATGCCCCATAAGTACGTTTAGCCTGTACGACTGATGCATATGCCCGACATGCAATCCCCGAAGATGGCATGAAAACAACATTGCAGAATAAGACTTGGTACAAGGCAGCAACCATCAGCGTATACGCTCAGCACATCCAGCGTATACGCCCAGAGTCTACGCCCGCTTGATATAGCGTATATGCTCAGCAAATGTAATCTATTTTACACTTGTAAATTTTATGCTTTTGCACCTGGTCAACGCGCCACGTGTCACCCAACCCGAGTCTAACGTCCAAACCTATATAAAATTCCCAATTTTTTACTAGATCAAGGTTGGTTCGTAAAATTTCGAGTAAACCAGAGAAAAATAGAGATGCTGAGAACCAGAGCAGAGAACTTTGTACACTAGACAACCTTGTACACCGAGCATATAGCCTCTATGCTATGCCTATAGTTTGAGCTAGCTATCAGTCCTCCCTGCATCCACCAGGGCTATTCGTCCGCCTTGTGTCAAAAGCACAACTGCGTTAGACCGGTGCATTATACACTCATTTTGAAATGCCATTGTTACATTTTTTTTCCTAAAATATGTTACAGTTTGCATTGATTGTTGCATGTATTCTGTTTATGCTCTGTTACGTTTATGCTCCATTCACATCAATTACGCTATTTATGCTCTATTTTACACCTGTTACACCGTTCACGTATAACTCAGTGTATAGCACCTCGGTGTACGTTCGGGGAAATCCTTGCCTGATCCGTGTGCAGATCATCCAAGGTACTCTACATTCATTCATTCCAGCTCACCCTTAGGTGAAGGTAGGGTCTTCTGTGCATGTCCGAATATCTCCAAGTATCTGTTTCCTTCCAGCCAGAGACCGATGATTTCGGACGGTACAGAAATTGGCGCTAGAAGGAGGGTCTCTACATTAAACTTACTGTGCTTAAAAAAATCCCAGCGTCTACACTGTTGAGTATACGCCAACCCTTTCTACAAACCTCCCAGCGTCTATGCTGTCGAGTATACATCGACCCTGTCTGCAAACCTCCCAGCGTCTACGCTGTTGAGTGTTTACGCTGTTGAGCGTCTACGCTGCCTTCTCTAAAGTTTACCATCTGCAAGTCTCCCAGTGTTTACACTGTTGAGCGTCTACACTGCCTCGTCTAAAGCTTACCATCTGCAAGTCTCCCAACATTTACGCTGTTGAACATACGCTATTCGCTATACACTATAGACCCTATCTATGCTATACGCTAACCCTGCACACTTTACGTTGCAAACTGTGCCTACACTACACACAAGACTCTATTTGCACTGCTAACACATACGCCACTCACTTTACGCTATAGAATTTTTCTATGCTACATACAAGACCCTGTTTACACCCTAAACTTGTTTACGCTGCTTTCCATTTATGTTATACTCTGTACGCTGTAACCCTGTTTATGCTATACGCTGACGCTGTATACGCTGCAGAGCGTATACGCTACACACTCTACGCCGTAGATTCTCTACGCTGACACTATACGCTCTATACCTATACGTCTTCTACGCTGTCTACGCTGAAGCCTATACGTTGAGACCCAGTATATACGTTGTACACCACGAACGTAGGTTTACGCTGCATTAAGCACGCTGATTCCATATCCCTTCACTGTGTCATATTCTCAACTGCTGATTATGAACACCACAAACACCACTGCTACAACCACCCAAGTCATTGACATCGTAGGCACCATGGCTGTCCAATAGCCCGCGGTCCAACAGCCCGCAGCACAACCCATAGTGGGGCCTCGCCGATTCCTTAGGTTGTAAGGGAGGAACCCATCATCTAACATCATAATTCAAGACCAATACAACTTCATATGCCTGAAAATACAAGCTAGCTTAGCTGTAGACCGAGCCAAAATAGAAGTTAAAAGGCAATATGAACTTTTCTACAGGGGGGGGGCAAGAGTTCATTCCTTCCCCATACGATATCATCCCTGTTCCAGAGTCTTACTCTGAGCTCATCACACAACTCCTCCTGCAAAGGAGCCAGTCACTAGATCAGCCTGTAGTAAACCCTCAACCGAAAGAGGAGGATGAGTTCACTACCCAATCTGAGCATGAAGACTCATACCACACCCTTAGCCCACAAACTTATATAAACCCGGTATTTCATCTATCCATGGGCGAGACTTCATCCCTCTAGCCACTGAACATCATGCAAGCGCATGCGCCTCAACAAGACGAAGCTGCACTCATCCCCATTCCTCCACCAACTGACGTTCAAATCAACACGCTTCCCCTCGCAATTCTTCTCACAGCTACGACACCCTCGGTCTTACAAATGCAACCCCCTCAAAATAATGTAGGGGCAACCTTCCCACCTCGTGTGATCAGGATGCCGCATGTGATATCGGCATCTACGTCTACCCATTATATCCCCGAGGTCCAAACTCACGGAGCCCCTGTTACCGCTATAACTCAACAAGTTCAGGGGATTCCTACACAAAACATGACTAGGCAATGGGTAGCGATGGGTGCTCAACCACGTCAACCCCTTCACTACAACATACCACCTCATACAATGCCACTGGTCAACATCCCTCAAACATAACCACAACAACAACAACCCCTCACCTACAATGTGCCGCCTGTGATACCACATGTTATAAATATTCCACAAGTACAATCGCCAACTACATAGCTTTCAACCTTCCAACCTACCATCCAACAATCTAATATGTACACCGCACCACCCCAAGTCGCCACCTCACCTAGCGCTCAAGATTGGGCAGATGCTAAAAAACTGATGCAGGAACTAACTGAAGATGTCAAACGCCTCAAAACAGCTGTTGATGGAGAGTTGAAGGTAGTGGACTTTTACCACGATGACCCCATCAGCTCTTCCGTTCCGCCCCTAACCTTACCTAAAGGTGTATCATTACCTACGTTAACTAAATATAATGGGGAGATAGAGCCCAATGCTCACCTTATAACATTTAGACTAGAGTGCACATTACATCAGGCATGGGCACATGCCATTTTGCGAGTGTTCCCTATGTCCCTTGTAGGGAGAGCACTTGATTGGTATCGAGCCTTGCCAAGAAACTTGATATTTTCCTTGGAAGTGTTGTTACATCAATTCGTTACCAGGTTCAAGTATAACTTGAAACTTGAAGCGACGCTTGATAGCCTTATATAGGTTAAACAAGCGCCTTTAGAACCTGTACAAAAATTCATCCAGAGGTGGAGCACTGCTCTCAATGAGCTCCATGAGCCAATCCCACAGACATATCTTCTCACCATTCTAAAAGGGGTTGTTAATGACTTTTTCAAATCCAAGTTATATTACCTTAACGCACGTAACCTTAATCAAGCCTTTGTATAGATAAAAAATATAGAGGAGGCGGCCCAAAATAGCCATGATCCTGTGTATTTAGCCTTCAAAAATCAACAAAGTAAGAAGGATAAAGAAAAAGCTAAAACAACTATAGCAGCAATAATGGAAATGTAACAAGCAAATGTGGCATAACAAAAGAAACCGCCGGTGGCCCCTACTAATTATACTAAGCCTACTCCCACGACTGCACCAGAATCCTCCTCATCGCAGAACCCAACACCAAACCGTACAAGAAACTTTGAGAGGAAAGAACCCTCCCAATATATGCCATTTCCTATGAAGCCATCCCAGCTATTCGATCAACTCCTGAGGGCTGGATTAATGAAACATAAACAGTTGTCCTCAGCAGCGATTCAAAGACATGATTAGTTCTATCAACAGGTTCAAAACCTGAGCCTAGCAACGCTGGATGAACCCCCAGTACTCAAAGGTTTTAGGATGGACCATTTCTGCGACTATCACCAACGTAATGGGCATGGCACGGATTACTGTTTCACCCTGAAACAAGACATATAATGAATGATCGATGGAGGCCAAATCACTTTTGATGAGGCCAACCCGGTCCAATTGCAGAACCAGGCTATGGGTGTCTATAAAGATCCACTAAATACCAAAGAGGCGCAGTACGTTATTAACACAATCTACCTAGACAATGAACCTGAAACACCTAGCATTAACACCGTCTACTCTGACTATGAACAACAAACGCCTAACAAGCCATTTGTAGTATGTATTCCTCCCACTACATCAACATCCATACCTCAATCATCATACGCCCCGCAGCAGCCTTATGTTGTCCGCATACCCCCCGCCGTAACGGCTTCTAACACCCCGACACATGAAAAATGATATGTGGTGCGTATGCCTCCCGCTGTCACTACCTCAAATCTACCAACCCCTCCTACTCGACCTGCCCCTTACGTAGTCCGAGTGCCACCCATAGTTGCAATAGCGGAGGTCCAACCTCCACCTAAACCAACCCCATACATCGTTAGGGCACCCAAACGTCCTAGTGATCCCTAATTCTTTAATTCCCAGACACAAAATAAACCAAACCCCTATGTCATCAAGGTGCCTAGCCCGTGTGGCACCCAACCCCAGGCGACTGTCCGACCGTAACCCCATCTGACTCCATACATAGTACGAATCCCAAGGCAACCTGAGGCCTCAAAACCAATCATGCCCCCGCGTCACACACAAGAACTCTTAGCAGACAGGCTTATGCGCGAATGCTTGGAAAAGGAGCGTCAACGGCTAGCCTTAGGACCTCCTAAACCCACTCCATTAAATGCCATACCCATGACACAACCTAACGATAAACCAAACAAAGGCCACGAGGGGGAATCATCCAGAAAACATGACACGCCCGAATCAACAATTCCAAAAGCAATGATAAACCAACAATGCACGAAATAAAACTGTTGGGCCCAATGGACCAAGTTACTGTCGATAAACACGAGCCCAATAGTAGAGACCTAGCAACAGCCCTAACACAGGTCACACAAGCACTCAAACAAAACAATACTTCGCTAAGCTTATATGACCTAGTTTTAACATCTCAAACACATCGTGAAGCTTTGGTACGCATGCTAACATCTATCCCAGTAAGTGAGTATTTGCCTCCAAATGAACCTTCGATTCATGCGGTAATGTACTCACCCCAAGGGTGAACTTCCAAACCATTAAGTTTCCATAACGATAACATCAAGGTGGATGAGAAAACAGGGGAGATAACAATAGCCCCCATGTTTATAACAATAAGAGTAAACCAATTCCAGATACATAGGATCCACGTAGATGATGGAGCTGCCACAAACGTAGTGCCATATCCCATCATCGAACAACTCAGGCTAACAGAGCAAATCAAACCAACTACCACCACATGCTTGAAATCATTTAGCGGATCGTGCGTAACAGTCAAAGGCACCGTGACCTTAGACTTCATAGCAGGGGACCAATTCCCCACATCCACCGAATTCGTAGTAATCGATGAGATGCCAGGATTCAACCTAATATTAGGAAGGCCTTGGTTAGCCCAACTAAAACCAGTCTCATCCCCTATACACCAAGAGATTCACCTGCCATATGAAGGTGGTGAAATCATCATACACGGGGAGGCTGCTACACCCATCATCTCATCATACATAGACACAGACCAAGGTTCAAAGGTTAAGCTGGAAGAGCCTAGACAACATGACATAAATGGACAACAACCGACAAGCGATAATTTTTTAAACATAGAAGAAAACCCACCCAACATAGAACTACCTAGGCCAGACATTGTACATACACCTCCTCACTTAGAAACAACAACTAACACAGAACTCACATCAAAAGTCGAAACATCTGAAAACACCAATGCGAAAACAACTCCATCAGACATCCCTTGGGCTGAATTACCCTTCAACATGATCAGTGAAGGGGAGGCTGAATACAGAATCATACCTGCTAACTCTGCCCCCGACGTAAAAATGCGAAAAATCAAAAAATTACTAAACCAATAAATAAAAAAAAGACAATGGTCTGAAACGATGTTAAACTACAATCAGTTCGAAACAACGTTAAACTACAATCTGTTCGAAATGACGTTAAACTACCATGTCTGCAACGACATAAAACTAGCCACGATCAGAAATGGTCGGTCAACCGAGAAACCCACCCGTGTCATTTGAAACGTTGCTTGCCTATGCTAGGGCCCGAAACGGCCTTAAGCTAGTGCAAATCTGGCCCGAAATGGCCTTAAACTAGAACAACCACTTATACTTTGCTTTCCTCTTTCATTTACCATTTTACTCCAGCTGATAATTACATCCGCACATTACACTTAAACCAAAAAAAAAAACAAACCAAAATATTTTACATTGTTGTGTTGTGTTTTCAATTAAACTCAAAATCAATAAAAATAACTTTTCATATATATACATGAAATGATGTACAATTATAAGAATTAACTGTTTTCATCCATTTGTGCAACATAACTCAAAATTTGCAATTTACAATTCCCGTATAAATTTGTGTCAGAATAGTTTCACAATAAAACAAAATGATAAAAAACTAAAATAAACTAAACATCTGGGATGGGAGGGTCGTCCTCTTTAGACCCGCTGGCATTATGGGCCCCCACTTCACTGGGACGAGCTTCGTAGACATCATCACTACCTTGATCCTGAAAATGCAAAAAGAGATAATCAACGTAAGAACAAGAGAAATATGAAATTTCAAACAATGGGAAAAGAATGAAGATCATAATGAAAAAATGCTTACCGTAGGAAATCCCCCCAAGCTGAATTCTAGCCAGCGAAGGATTTCCTCTTCTGAGACACTGGTCCAATCGGTCCCATTGAGTTCTAGGTCGACATCTACCAAGGCCTTCCCCTTGTCAACCAATGACCAGGTAGAACGCTTTAAAGGAAATTCTCCCACAAATACCTCCCTAGAAGCAGTTGTAATCACCCTTGTAGGAGATTCCATCTTGACAGTTGTGTTTTGAGCAAAAGTATCGAATGCAGAACGTAGACCCAGACCCTCCACAAACATTTCCAGTTGATGCTTTTCAATGGACACTTCCTTCAACGATTTCTTATAATGATGTTTATGGGTCTTTTCGTCCTGACCCCATTTGCATACCTTGGAAGTGAAAGCTTTCTAGTCTTGACATTTGAGGTTCAGTAAGTCTATTTGGGCCTTACACTCTGCAAGTCTCCATGTCAGTGACGCGTGACAGTTGAGCAAGTTCCAATACCTGGTATACATGACCTCGGAGGTCCGCCAAGAGCGATCACCACTTAGTTTGGCGGAGGCAAACTCATACCGAGCCTTTAGATCATCACGCTCAACTGACAACTTAGAAACTTCTTTCTCCTTTGTTTGAATCTACAACCACAACTGTTCGACGGAATGCCTACAGGTCAATAGCGATTTGGCGTTGTGAACGAGACCCTCCGTCACTTCCTCATAAACTGGCCTAGGCACCTGCTCAACTTCTGGGGATAATATAGGCAAACTCTCTATGTTAATTGTCTCAGAAGGATCCCACCTCAGTTTAACACCTGCGCACTTGAAAAGAACAAATGCTAAAGCGACAGAAACAGGGGGTGAAACTCTAAAGTTACAAAAAACTCGAAATATACATACCTATCTCAGGGTGGACCTCCTGAATTCATTCAACAACTTCCTCAGCGATACCAGCCACAAAATCCATTTTACTTGGCATCTCTATCCAAGTAAATGGCCCATGGGTGTGAGACGGACTAACCTCCGTGGTCCTTTCAAGGGGAACCATCTTCATGGGTACGTCCAGTCACATCGTCCTGGTTTCGCTGCCTTCGTCTAGAAGAGATGAAAACACAAAAGTAAAATACCATGGAAATAACAGCTAATGAAGCAACATAAAGAAAAATAAAAGAAAATATACCATGTTCCCTGTCCCCTTCTGGGTTTGGAGGATTGCCAAGGTTCAACTTTCCTTTGAGGAAGCTACTGAACATTTCGTCGACACCACTTTGGTCATCCACCGGCTTAGTCTCCGTGGTGTCTTCCTGTAGCTCCTCCGTTTTTTCCATTTGATCCTTGTCAGCCTCTTCCTCATTGGTCAATAGCTCCGTTCTAGTTTCTTCCTCTTCGATGATCGTCTCTAATTCCTACCTCCTCACTTCTCGAATCAAGTCTGAAGGCATCAATAACATGTAAGTGGTCGAAGTAAAAATCATGAGTAAGATGAAAATAATAAAGCAATAAGGATACTAAGTTTACTTACCTTGGATAGGCATCTTGAATCGTATGCGCTTAATCCATGGATCATCCACATTTGAGGCCTCCTTGGTGGAACGTTCATGTTTTGTCAGCTTCGACTTGGCCTTGCCAATGGTTTCTTTGACAACCCATTCTGCTCTCTTCGTAGTATAAGGCACATCATCTGGTTCCAACCCCACACTGTCACATGTGTGGATTGAGGTACCAGATGATCCCCTTGTCGTGATAGACATGGATTCATCTATTGCCTCGGGCACATCCTGGGACTTGGCTGTTTCAAACAAGTGGTTGATCCACGGGCGGGATAATTGACCTCGATCTTGTAGAACATACTTGTTGTCCGCACGAACCACCAGGAACTTGGCTAAGCGGTGAAGATAACCCGTAAAGAATGCAAAAGTAAAGTGAGACTGTTCCTCGACATTCGAGCGCAATTGCACTATCTCTTTGTGAAGGCCCGACAACAAAAATTGGGCCCAGTTATAACGCATGTTGATTTCTAGGACGGTTTGCATAATACGTACAACTTTGACCCCAAGACTCCGCACCTGGGAAAGGGATTTAGGAAATACACAAGCCCTAAATAGGGGATATAACTCATTCACCTCCTCAACTTTTGCTTTCCCCTGCATAGGGAATCCCTTAGCACCCTTGGCAACACCCAACGAGTCCTCTAGTTCACGAACTGTATGAAGCTCTTTATGATCCCTGTCTAAAACTACAGTTATACCATCTGCCAGTGCACCAAATAAGTTCGAAAAGAATTCAGGCAACAAATGGAAAAATATCTTAACACCCTTTATCCGGGTGCTGTAGTAAGTGACAGACTCATTGAAGGAATCCACGATCCTGATCATGTATGCTATTGATACATCAGGGCTCGGGGTCGTGAAGAGCTCCATAAGGCCAGCGTCGTCTAAGCAATAAATGATGGATGGCGGGGCGTGAGTGCACAATCATTTGTGGGCCTTACTAACCTCCTTGAACTTCATTGATAGGGTAGTCTCAGTTCGTCCCATTGTGACAGGGTCCCCGCCAGGAGGTACATAAACTGCAAATACAATTCAAAATCATCATATTAGTATAACCCCCGGTAGTCGAACAAACACATTAGCACACCTAGAAAATATTTTCATTTACCTTCAGTTGTGGACTTAGAAGTGCTACCTAAGCTAGAGTCACGGGGGAAGACTGGTCCCTTATTTGACTAATCTCCATGCAACCATCCACGAGCTGCGCATTGAGCGAACGCTCTAGAGAATCTTTTGTGAAAATGTACAATATCATCCTTGGTTTGCGCTAATATAGCTCCACAAAGGTTGAGACCCACCATAAAAGCCTCTAGAGTGGTATGAGCTAGAGCAAGCCCATCATCCTCAACGCATGTTCCATCTGGGTTAACTTTAGGCCTACAAACGAATGGATGTTAAAACAGAAGCAAATGCCAAACGATGGAAAGAAACAACAAGCTTAAAAGATCCTACCTATCCACCCTATACACGGTACCAGGAGGGTTTTGGAACAACATGTACGTGCGTGCAACTAAAAATAGAGTGTTGTTCAGATAATCATACCCTCAAGGCAATTGGGACCACATGCGCATTAACGGACGAGTGGATTTTGGCCCACCAGAGGGGCCACCCTCGATCACAAGCGGCCCCTCATCAATATCTCTCATGAAGACTACGATACCCTTCACGGCTCCCGGCAACATTGCCTCAAGCATGCTCCATGCCACCAGTTCACTTAGGTGTGACTAGATAACCACTTTGAAATTGTCCAGCATGAAGGCTAGGAATTCGTACGCACCTTCTCTGAACCAGACCCCGTTGTTGTTGACAGTTAGATCCATGGTAGGTTCATCAGCCTCAATGGGGCCAAACCATGTTAGTATTCCAACTAGCTCAATGATGAGGAGAAAAGGCTTAGTGTCCCTGCAAGCAACCAAAATGCCACTATAAATCAGCCATGCATCAGAACGACAAGAAAAACAAAAGTTCGCATGGTAGGTCGACACTTAGAAAAATTGCTAACTATTTACGCTCGGCGTATACGCTGCCTAACCCAGCGTATACGCTATCAAGAATTGTTTGCGCTTAGCGTATACGCTGCCAAGACTGGCGTATACACTGACAAAAGACTATTTATGCTATCAACCAAACCATTCACGCTCAGCGTAAACACTGTGAAAATCATCAGCGTATACGCCGTGTAAATAGTCCATGCTGAATAGTGTAAACAGTCTACGCTATACACCATACAAATGGTTTACTGTGCAAATAAGTTTATGCCGAAAATAGTTTACATGAAAATAGGTCTACGCTATACCTCAGTTGAAAAGAATTAATTGTTCACCCTCAGCATATACGCTGTAATAGCCTTCAGCGTATACGGTGTGTAAACAGTATACGTTGGACACTATAAACGACCTACGAATAGTCAGCGTATACGCTGATAAAATCGTCTATGCTTCATGCCAAAAAAATTGTTTACGCTATCCACTGATAAAAAAAATTATGCTATGATAGTCTACGCTATTGAGACTCTCTACGCTGTGAACTTACGCTCGGCGTATACGCCGAAACCCTTTACGCTAACTCTCTACGCTCAGCGTATACGCCGAAGCCCTCGATGAGAGTATCTACGCTACGAAACATGCACAAATGAAAATAACTAATAGAGGCAGGATTAGAGCCTACCTGTATGACGATCTAGGCCACGATGGAATCCTTGGCCTGGGTCGACACTGCAGCATAGCCTCGCTCTCCTCTGCAAAGGTCATGTTAGGACCCTTCCTCCCCTAGCCTTTCACTTCTTTGCCTTTGCCCATCTCAGTGTCCTCTATGCTAGGATCGACAGTTTACACTGAGGGTTGAAACTGTTTACGCCGGAGTCTGAGTCTCTACGCTAACGCTAGAACCTCTATGATTTGTATTTACACTGAGGTTTAGATGTCTACGCCTACGCTCAGGGTTTGGGTTTTACATTTACGCTCATGCTTACTTTTACGCCAGGGTCTAGTGAATTACGCTTACGCTAGGTCGTCTACGCTCAAGATTTACACTCACGATTATGCTCACAAGGCAATGTAATAACAAATGACGCCCCCCCTTTATATAGCGCTCCGCCGTTGCCACTGCCGCTGCCGCCTTCCGGTTTGTCTTTCTTTGCCCTTTTTCACTTATTTTAATTAAAATTTGCTCAAAAAATAATATATATATATATATATATATTTAGAATAGAATAAGAATTACTACATCCTGTTCCCCTGTGAACCTAATTTCACGTCTTCATGCCGAACATTCTAGTGCAAACAATATCCGGCCCGATATGGCCTTAAACTGCCATGACGGCCCGGTATGGCCTTAAACTGCTATATTGGCCCAGTATGGCCTTAAACTGCCATGTTGGCCCAGCAAGGCCCTAAACTGCCACATATAAATCCCCTGCAGCCTGGCAACGCATTAAACTGCCACTTGTGGCCCGGTAAGGCCCTAAACTGCCATGCATCCCAGTGTGACGATAAACCACCATTTTGCATGTGCACACAATTTAACTTGCTTGAGAACATGAAAAAATACTTATCACATCATTCTACTCTCTGTTTATTGGCAGGAGCAAGCTCGATGGATTGACAGCATCTATCCACACTGTTAATCATCGATGGGCCATACAGAAAGATCACAAGGGACATTGACATAAATCTCATCCACTTAAGTTCATCAATGGATGACGTAGTCATAGCCTCAACACAAAAAACACTAGATAACTATCAAGGTATGAAAAAGTCCCTTGACATAGAAACTGAAGATATCAGTAAAGACCTGTTGATCAAAACCCCCATCGTTATGTCTAACAATGAGACCAAGATTTTAAAACTAAGTACATTACTACAACCTCAACTGGCCAAAGACCTAGAGAATGTGCTTAGGGACAACATAAAGGCATTTGCTTGGTCATACATAGACATGCCTGGGTTACATCCCCGAATCGTCCAGCACAACATCATCCTTGATTCAAAATTGAGACCCGTAAAACAAAAGGCATGAAAGGTTAAACGCAAGGTGGCATTGGCAGTTCGCAATGAGATCACCAAACTTTATTAGGCTGGTTTCATTTGAGCTGTCGATTACGCCGAATGGGTATCCAACATGGTCATTGTCCCGAAGAAGAATGGAAGCATTCGCTTATGCATTGACTTTTAGGATCTCAACGTCGCAACCATAAAAGATGATTTTCCCCTACCCAGCATCGATCAACTTGTTGACTTGACCACTGGGCATGCCCTATTATCTTTTATGGATGGCTTCTCGGGATACAACCAGATACGTATTAACCCAGAGCATTAGCTCTAGACTACCTTTATGACACCAGGGGGAACCTTTTGTTATACAATGATGCCCTTCGGTCTGAAAAATGCTGGGGCCATGTATCAAAGGGCGATGACATTCATTTTTAGTGATTACATGTTACACTCGCTCAACGACTACGTGGATGACATTGTGGTTAAATCAAAGACATCAGAACAACACGTACAAGATCTTAACCTCATATTAAAAAGTTGTTTAAAATATGAACTGAGACTTAACCCAAAGAAATGCGTCTTCAGCGTGAAAAGAGGTAAAATGCTTGGATTTATAGCCTTAGAAGCAGGGATACGAGTAGACCCCGATAAGGTTAAGGCCATAACAATCCTAAAACCACCTAGAAACCTTACTGAACTTTGAGGTCTACAAGCTAGACTACAGTTCATTAGAAGGTTCATAGAAAAACTAACAGATAAATTAAAACCTATGAATCACTTGTTGCGCAAGAATGTCCATTTTGAATGGACTCCACAGTGCCAGGAAGCGTTTGATAATATTAAAGCGGCACTGACCCAACTACCCACGGTTTATCCACCTCAAAATGATAAACCATTTTACATCTACCTCGCAACTTCGGATTCATCAATCGCGTCCATGCTTTGCTAGAAACAAGATAATGGAACCGAAGTCCCTGTCTACTACTTAAGCCATGCATTAGCAGGCCATGAGAAGAAATACAATGATGTAGAGAGGTCATGTTTAGCCTTAGTCTTTTCTCTAAAGAAATGGTGACATTACCTCTTCCACAATCAAGTTAACATAATCTGCAAGGTTAATGTGCTCAGAGCCATCACAGGGAACATTTACAAGACAAGTCAGATAGCACGTTGGAAAGCCATGATAGCTGAGTTTGACCTACATTACATAGCACAATCATCAGTTAAGGGTCAAGCCATAGCAAATCAAATGGCCGCATCACCAACACACGATCAAGTGACAATAGAGCCAAAATTCCCAGATGAGAATATAAGCACAATAGACATAGTGCCTGATGACTACGACGCCATTCTAAGCTTTGATGGAGCTTCCACCTCTCGAGGGGGAAGTGCTACCGCTGTCATCACCTATCCCTTTGGGAAGATCAGACCCTTTACTTATCGTTTCAACTTTCATTGTACCAACAATATAGCAAAGTACGAAGGTCTCCTTAGAGGTCTTGCGGCATCACTGGCTTCAGACATCACACGGCTTGTGGTCGGAGGAGATTCACAACTGGTTTTGAACCAAGTCATAGATATTTATACACTCAAAGCACAACACTTACAACCATATCATGACTTGGCAAAACACTTAATGAAGCGATTCAAAAACATTGATGTGCAACACGTCTCTAGAAATGATAATACCATCGCGGATGCACTGGCCACCTTAGCGTTAAATATATCATCTAACATGTTCCATACGTTGCCAAGCTCCATAACCAGTTATGTCGAACCAATAACTGACACCCTTGATACGTTGCCAATTGCATCCATTAGTACAACACACGCGATAGAATGGTATGATGACATAAAAGAGTACCTTCTACACGGTGAAACATCATAAAATCTAACGAACGTACAAAAGGACGCAGTACAAAAATGTTCTAGGTAATACGCATTGGTAGGTGACACCTTGTTTCGCCGATCCTATGAAGGTATATTGCTAACATGCGTTAGTAGTACTGATGCCCAAACCATCATTGAGCAAGTACACAACAGAGTATGCAGAGGACATATAGCACCAAAAGCAAAGGAAACAAAGATTAGACGTCTAGGCTATTATTGGCCACACATGGAGTATGATTATCTCTCCAAAGCCAAAACATGCAGTACCTGTCAAATACATGGTAATCTAATCCATGTCCCACCAAATGAGTTGCATATAGTGAAAATCACGTGGCCCTTTCAAAAATGGGGGTTGGACCTTATCGGACCAATAACACCCTCATCTTTTGCAGGACATAGTGTCATCATAACCGCAACAGAATACTTCACGAAGTGGGTAGAAGCTGTTGCCCTTCAGAAAACCACATCTAAACACGTATGCAACTTCATTCTCGAAAATATTGTAACCCGTTTTTGTGTTGCCATGAGAATCATCAGTGACAATGGGCCACAATTCAGCAGTGCCAAAACCAAGACCTTCTATGAAAGTCTGGGGGATCAAAAACTCATTTTCATCCCCTTACTACCCTCATAGCAATGGGCAAGCAGAGGCAACCAAAAAAACCATCATCACCATACTTAAAAAGATGCTTACCCAAAGCAAGAGAAGATGGCACGAACAGTTGGTTTACGCATTGTGGGCATATCGTACTGTGCATTGAACTTCAATAGGTAAAATGCCATATAGCCTTGTTTATGGTTCAGAAGCTGTCTTACCTCTAGAATTGTAGGTACCATCTTTAAGGATCACACTTTCTGGACTCCTCAACGAAGAACAAAATAATGTCCTGCGTGTCATTGACCTGGACTCGGTGGAGGAGGAACGCATACATGCACTCAATCAGATTGAGTGGTACCAAAAAAAACAATGGCAGTGCCATCGACATGACAATCATAAGTGCCCCATCAAGGAAGGTGACCTTGTGCTTAAGGCCATTCGGGAACACCAGGACAAATTCTCAGCCAATTGGGAAGGGCCCTACTCGATCACCAAAGCATACGACAATGGAGCATTCAAGTTAGCTGACATGGAAGGAAATGAGTTTGCCAATCGAACCAATCACTTGTTCCTGAAACCATTCTATACTTGAATACAAGCTCAGGTACATGCGAGTCCTGGGGTCATGACTATAAACTGATACCACAGCTCGTCCTGGAATCATGACGGTAAACTGATACCATAGAACAGTCCTAGATTATGACTTAAAACTGATACCATAGCTCATCCTGGAATCATGATAGTAAACTGATACCATAGAGCATCTACAATGACAATAAACTAGCACCTGTCTGGTATGATAGTAAACTGCCACAGTTGCATTCATCAGAGTCCGCTAAGACTATAAACTGGTTTGCCTCTTCGTGGTCCGCTACGACTAGAAACTGGCACCGCGCCATCCTCCACGACGCTAAATAGGAAATGTCCAATGGGTCATGACATAAAACTAACCCATGATAGTTTGCTATGACTATAAACTGGCAAGTTCATCTCTAGTTGCTCAATGGTTGCATTCAAGCTTCATCAGAATCACTGCATCGCTCGCCATCAGACGATCCTACCAATATTGCTGCCATTCCTATTCCGTGCCTGAAATCTCCTCCAGTGGCTTTGTCCCATCTGTAGCTGTTTAAATCTAAGCTTGCTTATTCACTCATGGTTTTCTTGTCTTCTTGGAGTTGTGTTTGCAGGATGACGCTCATAGGTGTTCATATAAGAATGCACTTCGTCATAAGCAGCAAGATGAGGCAATGTTCATAGCACACGGGGCAAGACTAAATCAAGTCGTTCACTAGTACATCCCCACTTCCCGCTACATTTCCTCCCTATTCATCAACATACTCTACTCAGCCACACCTCTGATACACCCAGTACACTCAAAACTTTGAGCATACCATTGCGCACTGTAACACCTTTAAGCAGTCGCAACACACAATGTAGCACTTGAGCATGAGTACAAGATCAAAACAAATTTTCTTCCTAAAAAAAAAGAGACGAGATGACAGTTGTCTTGAAAAAAAATACTCATGTCAAAAATAATCGAGCGAAATCCCATTGCATGGCTTTGGCTCTCTACCAACAGGCTTCCCCCTTAAACAAGGGCCCTGTTCCTCCAAAGAATGCAACACATCATCACGTGGCTTTGGTCTCACCAACAAATCCTCTTGGACATTAACAAAGAGCCTTGTTCTGCCAAAGAACGCACATCTCATGTATTGATTCGAAGTCTGCCAAATAATGGCTATTGATAAGGATCAACATGGCACACACCAGAGCATCCCCTTTACCAAGCACAATCCCTTGGTCAGTTACCGATCCCCACAATTCCCATTTTCCTACCAGTTACAGATTTCACTTTCCCAATACGATGTACAGTGGAACACGGTGCGATGATGTCTAGTTAGGTGGCAAAGGACAATGCCATTATCAAGTTGCTTGTGGTGTTTTGCACTTCTTTGTCGACGCTTCTCAGGTCGATTCCTCCAAGAGTCAACAAAGGGGGCCAATGAAACACCACAAAATTTTGAGCTTAGTACTCTTTCAACAAGAAGCAGGTCCCTGGGACTCACAGACGACCACGGCCACATCTGGTATCAAACATGGCAACTTCGGAGATCAGATGCTTAATTTTCACTAAGTATACATTCTCAACGTATACACCCAAGTCTACATTCTCAGCGTATACGCCCAGTGTATGCGCTCAAAGTTCACATTCACAGCGTATACGCCCAGCGTATACGCTCAAGTTCTCAGTGTATACGCCGAGCGTATATGCCCTACGCCCGATGTTCACAGCGTATACGCCCAACGTGCGCGACTAGCGTACACGTCCCATAAGTACATTTAGCCTGTACGACTGATGCATACACCCGGCATGTAATCCCCGAAGACGGCATGAAAACAGCACTGTGGAATAAGACTTGGTACAAGGCAGCAATCATCAGCGTATACACCTAGCATATATGCTTAGCACATCTAGCGTATACGCTCAGCATACCCAGCGTATACGCCTAGCACATCCAGCGTATATGGCCAGAGTGTACACCCGCTTGATACAGCATATACGCTCAGGAAATGTAATCTATTGTACACTTGTAAATTTTACGCTTTTGCACCCGGTCAACGTGCCATGTGTCGCCCAACCTGAGTCTAACATCCAAACCTGTATAAAAGCCCAAATTTTTCACTAGATCGAGGTCGATTCACAAAATTTCGAGTAAACCAGAGAAAAATAGAGATGCTGAGAACCAGAGCAGAGAACCTTGTACGCTGGATAATCTTGTATGCTGAGCATACAGCCTCTACGCTATGCCTACAGTTTGAACCAGCCATCAGTCCTCCCTGCATCCACTGGGGCTATTCGTCCACCTTGTGTCAAAGCCACAACTGCATTAGACCGGTGCATTGTACACTCATTTTGAAATGCCATTGTTACATTTTCTTCCTAAAATCTATTACAGTTTGCATTGATTGTTGCATGTATTCTGTTTATGCTCTGTTACGTTTATGCTCCATTCGCATCAGTTACGCTGTTTACGCTCTATTTTTCGCCTGTTACACCGTTCACAGATAACCCAGCATATAGCACCTCAGTGTACGTTCGGGGAAATCCTTGCCTAATTCACGTGCAGACCATCCAAGGTACTCTTCCTTCGTTCATTCCAGCTCACCCTCAGGTGAAGGTAGGGTCTTCTGTGCATGTTCAGATATCTCCAAGTCTCTGTTTCCTTCCAGCTGGAGACCGACAATTTCGGATGGTATAGAAGGGGCTTGACCTAACTTTCCTGGAGGAAAGTGAGGCCATGTTGTAGTGTTTGCCTAGACCAAGGGTTCCATCGTGGCCTGGATCGTCACACAGGTAGGCTCTAATCCTACCTTCGTTAACTATTTTTCATCTGCACTTGTTATCTAGCGTAGACAGTCTTGACAGCGTAGATAGTTTTGGTAGCATAAAGGGCCTGTACGCTAAGCGTAGAAGGTTTCTGTAGTTTACAGTGTAGACGATTTCCACAACATACAGTGTAGATTGTTTTCACAGCGTGTACGCTGACAATTTTCACAGCATATACGCTGAGCGTAAATGATTTTTTCTTTTCAGGTAATGTATACACCGAGTGTTTTCACAACGTATACGCTGAGAGTAAATAGTTTTTTTTCTTTTCAGGCAGCGTATACGCCATGTGTTTTCACAGCGTATACACTGAGCTTAAACAGTTTTTTTCTTTTCAGGCAGCGTATACGCTGACTGTTTTCACAACGTATACACTGAGAGTAAATAGTTTTTTTTCTTTCTAGGCAGCGTATACGTTGAGTGTTTTCATAGCGTATACGCTAAGCGTAAATAGTTTTTTTTCTTTTCAGGTAGCGTATACGCTGAGTGTTTTCATAGCGTATACGCTGAGCGTAAACAGTTTCTTTGATTTTTCGAAGTACTGGCCTACAACGTGGAATTTCATTTTTCCATCTCATTTTCTTGTATAGTTGATTTATTGTGACATTCTAGTTACTTGCAGGGATCCTATGCCTTTCCTCTTGGTAGTTAAGCTGGTTAGAGTACTAGCATGGTTTGGGCCACTTGAGATCGATGAACCTACCCCTGATCTAACTATTGAAAACAATGGGGTATGGTTCAGGGAAGGGGCTTGTGAATTGCTCACCTTCCTCCTAGATAGATTTAAGGTGGTGGTCTGGTCACACCTGAGCGAACAAGTGGTGCGGAGCGTGCTTGAAGCTATGTTGCCGGGATCTTTGGATGGTGTCACGGTTTTCATGGTGGATATTGATGAGGGATGGCTTGTGATCGAGGACAGTCCCTCTGGTGGGCCCAGAGCTACTCTCCCGTTAGTGTGCTTGTGGGACCTATTGCCATGAGGGCCTGACTATCTCAATAACACCTTGTTTCTAGCTGTGCGTGCGCACACGTCATTTCAGAACCCTCCTGGCACGGTGTATCGAGTAGAGAGGTAAGATCGTTTAGTTTGTCGTTTCTATTTTTGTTGTTTAGTTTGCTCCTATTGTGACGACCATTCTTTTGGAGGCCCTAAGTTAACTAAGATGGGACATGTGTCAATGATGATGGGCTTGCCCTGGCTCATACTGCTTTAGAGACATTCATGGTGGGTCCCACCCTCCGCGGAGCTATATTAGCTCAAACCAAGGTTGACATTGTTCACTTCCATAAACGTTTTTCCAGGGCGTTTGCACAGTGCACGGCTCGTGGGTGGCTGCATGGAGATTGGTCACGCAATGGACTAGTTTTCCCTCATGATGCTGACTTGGGCTCTAGTACCTCGAAGTCCACAACTGAAGGTCAATGACAATATTTCCTAGATGCCTTAGTGTGTTTGTTCAACTGCTAGTGGTCATACTGATGTGATGGTTTCAAATTGTGTTTACAGTTGATGTCTCTCCCGGTGGAGACCTTGTTACGACAGGACGAATTGAGAGTACCCTGTCGATGAAGTTTGGGGAGATCATCAAGGCACAAAAATGGTTGTGCACCAATGCCCCACCGTCTATTGTCTGTTGTTTGGGTGATGCCGGCCTCATGGAGTTGTTCACAACCCCAAGCCCTGATGTGTCCATAGCTGAAATGATTGGGATTGTTGATTCATTCGATAAGTCCGTCTCCTACTATAGCACCTGTATCAAGGGTGTCAAGATAGTTTTCCATCTATCAGCGGAGTTATTTTCAGACCTGTTCGGTGTACCAGCAGATGGGGTAAATGTGGTTTTGGACAAGGCACAGAAAGAGCTTCATATGGTGTGTGAGCTAGAAGACTGGTTGGGCATTGTCAAGGGCTCCAAGGGATTTCCTATGCAGGGGACGTCAAAGGTTGAGGAGGTTAATGAATTGTATCCCTTGTTTCAGGAGCGGGTGTTTCCTAAATCCCTGTCCTAGGTGAGGAGTCTTGGGGTGGAAGCTGTGCGTGTCATGCGAACCGTTTTAGAAACTGGGATGCATTATAATTGGGATCAATTTTTGTTGTCGGGCCTTCATAAGGAGATAGTGTGATTATGTTCAAACGTTGAGGCGTAGTCCCATTTTACATTTGCATTCCTTGCTGGCTATCTTCGTCGCTTGGCCGAGTTTCTAGTGGTTCGTGCGAACAATAAATATGTCCTACGGGATTGTGCTCTATTATCTCATCCGTGGATTAACCATTTGTTCAGGACAGTTGAGTCCCAAGATGCTCCTGAGGGGATTGATGAATTTGTGTCCATCACGATGGGAGGGTCATCTGGTACTTCCATCCACACACGTGAAAGTGTGGGGTTAGAACCAGATTATGTGCCCTATACTACAAAGAGAGCTGAACGTGTCATCAAGGAGACCATCAGGAAAGCCAAGTTGAAGCTCCTAAAGCGTGAACACTCAACAAAGGTGGCCTGAAACGTGGAAGAGCCAAAGGTGAAGTGGATACGGTTCAAGATGCCTGTTCGAGGTAAGTAAGTTTTGTGTACTTATTGCATTATCCTTTTCATCTTACTCATAATTTTCATTTTGACCGCTTACATGCAACTAATGCCTTCAGACTTGACTCGCGAAGTGAGGAGACAGGAGTTAGAGACCATCATCGAGGAGGAGGAAGCCACAACGAACTTAATAAATGAGGAAGAAGAGGTGGACAAAGATTAGGTGGAAGGGATGGAGGAGCTAGTGGAAGACACCATAGAGATAGAACTGGTCGATGACCAGGGTGGTGTTGATGAAATGTTTAGTAGCTTCCTTAAGGGAATATTGGACCTTGACGACCCTCCAAACCCGAAAGGGGTCAGAGAAGACAGTATGTTTCCTTTTGTTTTATTGTGTTGCTTCGTGAATTGTTGTCTTCTATGGTGTTTTACTTTTATGTTTTTATCCCTTCTAGACGAAGGTAGGATAATTCCTATGATGCGGTTGGAAGTGCCCATGAAGGTGGTTCCCCCTGAAATGCCCCCTGAGGCTAGTCCACCTTGTACTCGTAGACCATTTTCTTGGACAGAGATGCCAAGTAAAATGGATTTTTTGACTAGTATTGTTGACGAGGTGGTCGACCGTATTCAGGAAGGCCACCCTGAGATAGGTACAAATGTTTCGAGTCTTTTGCAGCTTTCAAGTTTCACACCCCTTTTTTGTTGTCTAATGTTTAATGCCCGTTCTTTTTGTGTGTGTAGGTGCCAACCTGAAGTGGGATCCATCTAAGAGCATTGGCATTGAAAGTTTGCCTACACTACCCCCAAAAGTTGAACAGATACCAAGGCCGGTCTATGACGAGGTGGCGGAAGGTCTTGTACATAACACCAAATCGCTTTGGACCTGTAGGCATTCCATTGAATAGTTATGGTTGCAAATCCAAGCAAAGGAAAAAGAAGTTTCCGAGCTATCAGTTGAATGCGATGATCTCAAGGCTCGCTATGAGTTTGCCTCAGCCAGACTAATAGGCAATCATTCTTGGCGAACCTCTAAGATCACCTATACTAGATATTGGAACCTGCTCAATTGGCACGCATCACTGACCCAGAAACTAGCAGAGCGTAAGGCCTAGGTAGACCTACTGAACCTCAAGTGCTAGGATTGGAAGGCTTTCTCTTCCAAGGTGTGTAAGTGGGGTCAATATGAAAAGAACCACAAGCACCATTACAAGAAATCATTAAAGGAAGTATCCATAGAAAAGCGTCAGCTTGAAATGTTTGTAGAGGGTCTGGGTCTACGCTCTGCATTTGATAGTTTTGCTCAGAATACAACTGTTGAGATGGAATCGCCTACTAGGGTAATCCCGACTGCTTCTGGGGAGGTCTCTGTGGGTGAATTTCCCTTGAAACGTCCTACATGGTCAGCTGTTGACAAGGGGAAGGCCTTGGCAAATGTCGATCTAGGCCTTGATGGGACTGACTGGGCTAGCATCTCAGAAGAGGAAATTATCCATTGACTGGAATTTGGTTTAGGGGGGTCCCCTACAATAAGCATTTTTTTGCCATGGAATTCATTCATTGAGTAATGTTTGGGAGTTTTCTCTTTTGTTCTTGTGTTGATTGTCTCTTTTGTTTTTTATAGGGTCGAGGCGATGACGATGTTCAAGAAGTTGGCCCCAGTGGAGTAGGGACCCATGATGCTAGTGGATCTAAAGGGGATGACCCTCCTGTCCCTGATGCTTAATTTTTGCTTTGAAATTATTCTGGCTCACATTTTTACATGAGTCATAAATTGAATGTTTTGAGTTGTATTGAACGGATGAATAGAATTAGTTAACTCTTGTGCTTGTATATCATTACATGTATATATATATTTCTACATATATTTTTTGTTGTGGATTTTGAGTTTAAATGTAAACACGACACGGTAATGTAAAATGTTTTGGTTTGTTTTTGTAGTTTAAGTGTAGTGCAAGAATGTAATTATAAGTAGGGATGTAATTATAAGCGAAGGATAATTGCGAAGATTGTTATTGACCACATGACAATGCAAGCGTAAATTTGAATAATGAACTGGCATTCGGGAGAAAAACAAAATGTAGGTAGATGATCTTGTTTAAGGCCATTTTGGGCCACATGCACTTGTTTAAGGCCATTTCAGGCCAGATGCACTAGTTTAAGGCCATTTCGGGCCAGATGCACTAGTTTAAGGCCATTTCGGACCATGCGTAAGCAAGGGAATTTTCTAGTGATGAGGGTTGATTTCTTGGTAGACCAACCATTTTTGATCGTGGCTAGTGTAGAGCGTACAGCGTATACGTCAACAACATAGACAGAGTCTATAGCGTTGAGCGTAGAGCGTATACGTCAATAGCGTAGACAGAGTCTACAGCGTAGAGCGTAGATCATATACGTCAACATCGTAGGCGCTGGGAATTTTGTGGAATAGGATGCTGATTCGGGGATTTCAGAACTGGGTTTAGTGTCAACGCGGGTTGAGTCTAAGAAGATCTGGGTATGAGAGCATAGTAAGTTTTAAGTAGTTTTGAGCCCTCCTTCTAGCGCCAATTTCTGTACCATCCGAAATTGTCGATCTCCGACTGGAATGAAACAGAAACCTGGAGATCTCTGGACACACACAGAAGGCCCTACCTTCACTTGAGGGCAAGCTGGAATTACGAAGGTAGAGTACCTTGGATGGTCTGCACGCAGATCAGGCAAGGATTTCCCCGAAGATACACCGATATGCTATACACTGGGTTATATGTAAATGACGTAATGAATGTAAAACGTAGCGTAAATGTATAAGAGCGTAAACAGTAAACATGCAACAATGAATGAAAAATTGTAACAGATTTCAGCAGAGAAATGTAGCAATATTATTGTGAAATGAGAGTTACAATGCACTGGTCTAACGCAGTTGTGACTTTGACGCAAGGTGGATGAATAGCCCCGGTGAATGCAGGGATCACTGTATGCTGGGTTCAACTGTAGGCATAGCGTAAAAGCTGTATGCTCAGTGTGCAAGGTCGGGATCTAGCATATAGGGTTTTTGCTCTGGTTTCTTAGCATATCTGGTTCTTTGTTTTTTTTCTGGTTTTTTGCTCAAAATTTCCCAACCCCTTTCTCATGAAAAATTGGGGTTTTTATACGAGTTTTGACATTAGGTGTGGGTTTGAGAGGGGATGATTGGCTACGGAGTGCTGGACTTTCGGGCTGGGTGACATGTGGCACGTTGACCGAGTGCAAAAGAATGAAATTTTACAAGTGTACAGCGTGTTGCACGCTAGCTTATACTGCTGTACACCGGTGTATACTGCTATACGCCAGTGTATACGTGCTGACCTCAGTGTACAGACTTGATCAAAGCAAAAGAAGTCCTTCAGCCTTCAGATTTGAATTCGGATGCCATGAAGATGCTGCCTGTAGACCTTCAACTTGGTTGACCTTGATTTGACATGTTTCTGGAGATTTTTGATTGGTGTGTGTTGTGTAGGCTGGGCGTACATTTTACACATGTCGGGTGTATATGTTGGGCATATACGCTATATCTGCTAGGCATATACGTTGGGCGTATATGTTGCATACTCAGCGTATGAACTCTAGAATGCATGATGTCAGCATTTGATGACTGCTTTGTTCATGTGAGTTGATGCCTTGTGCCAAATCTTGCTTTGAAGTGCTGTTTCCATACCGTCTTCGGGGATTGCATGTCAGGCGTATATGTCAGTCACACATGCTAAGTGTACATGTGAGGCATGTACAGTGGGCGTGTACGCTGGGCATATACGCTGTGAATGCATGTTGGGTGTATACGCTGAGAATGCATAATTAGTGATGATTAAGTATTTTGAGCTCCAAAGTTGCCATGTTTGATAGCAGATGTTGTTGTGGTCATCGATGGGTCCCAGGGAATTGCTCCTCGTTGTGTTTGACTCTACTTGATGCTGTCTGTGGGCCCCTCAAGCTTTAGTCATGCTAGAGAACATCATGACTTAGCTCGATTCTTGTTGGAAAAGTACTAAACTCAGAATTTTGTGGTGTTTCAACTATCATCCAAGCCCAAAAGACATTCAGCTATTAGGCTTCTCACCTTACAGCCGAACTGCATGATGTTTGCCTTGGGCGGGGAATACTAAGCACTCACATCACCACAACTCCTAGCCTCTTCAGTGCCAACCCCTTCAGTCTAGCACTACCTGAACTGTTGTTGGCCTTCCTACTTTGGACGTCACATGCCTCAACAACAATGCTTACTACTTTAGCAATGTATAAAGCAAGTGGGACTTTTCCCTCACTGCATTTTATGGTTACATTTTCTTAGTTTTCTCTCTGCTACATTTGCAGGATACAGGTCAAGATGATGTCGCTCAGAGATGCATTTCTCTAGGAGAGTAGAGCACTACATCATTCTAAAGTGATCATTCTGACTAGCTTGGCTACTTGGGAGTGCACATCCTACCCTCCCTCTTAACCCTCTTTACCTTATTTCTTATACTTATTGCTTTTCTTTTCACATCTCTTTTACAAGTTTTCCCAATGCATATAAAGCCCTCCCACATTTCCAACTGCCAAGTCTGTGATGCATGTAACACAAATTGCTACATGGGAAGCATTTGTAGGTAGGTCAAATCCCCACATGGATGTAACACAACTCATATCATGGAGGAGACACCTATCCTACAACAACAAGGTTGTTTGCAAGTGAACATGGTTGAATAGCAAAAAATAAAAAAATAAGGAGAACAAAAAAAAGGAGGCATGCCGAAAACAAATGGCATGACAATTGTTTCACAATGACGATCTCTAAGCACTTCGAAAGGAAGCCTAAAAGGCTAACAAAGAAGGATGCCCATGCTTGTCGACTCCCTCACAAGCACTCTGACGAGAGACCACACTATGTTACATCTTTTCCTTTCCTGAACCTATTTTCCAAAATCCATCTTCTACCCCTTTCACTTACTTGACCATCCTAGCACTCCCAAGCATAGCAAAGTGACATCTAAGTGACCATTAGAGAGTAGTATTAGCATGTTAATTTTCAAGTTGTTTCATATTCATTGTCGACGTCTCTCGGGCAGATCCTCTAGATGTCGACAAAGAGGGGCCATTGAAACACCATAAAATTTTAGGACCTTGATGCTTCAGTAGAGTCTTGAAATTCAAGCAAGGATTTCCACATGTGTATCATCACAATGGGTCATCAGAATAGTGTAGGCACTGAGGATAGACTGTACAGTCTGACAAGTTTTCTATCTCTAGGGCTAATAGGCCTACTGGACTTTCCAGCCTGCTTAGCTAGACAATTAACCCAGCTAATAGTCTATCCAAAAACTATGCTAGGAGTTGCCAAAATTTTTCAGAATAAGCTAAATAGTTCGGTAAGTTTTTTAGTGGAGAAATATGCTACGCTACGCTACACTGCATTGCGTAGTAAGCCTTGAGACCAATCAAGCATCCAAGATGCAAGTGGATAATAAGTCAACCTTCCAAACCATTTGCCCATGTTGCAACCGTTAAGCAGGCTTGCTCTGCCAATGCACCAGGACATAATAAACATTCTATTACAAAATGGTTGCAAAACATGTTAGGATTTAGCCAACATAGGGTGCTACACTATTTAGTGTAGCATAGTGTAGCAAGGATAAAATGCAAAAGGCCCCTTTGCCAAGTGGCCCTAGCAGGAAAATTACACTTGGTAACACTTCAGCCTCCAAAATTGGCTATCCCACTTAGCCCTCAGGCCTCAAGAAAAATTTCTTGATAAAACATTGCAAATTAGACAAGGATACATGACACACTGGCTACTACATTGTGCTATGCTACATAGCATAGCACAGTGTAGTAAGGATGCAAAACAATAGAATGACCCAAGGATGTAGCAGGTTCAAAGGCTTTCTAGCATGGAAGACAAATTTGTAGTCGCTTGTCTGACTAGGCCTTTGACAGATGCTCTCAACTTCTAGGCAAGATTTCTTTCAAGATCGGTGGCTATGCTATGCTATGCTATGTAGCATAGCACAACGTAGCAAGCAGTCACTTACACTACACCGACACATTGGACACTGTAAGTAATGCAACACTTGCATGAAGGCATTAAAAAAATTTTCAATTAGCTTAAAACCTTGTTGGCAATGATCATTCTCACCATGGAAGCTCTTTGGTGGGAAAAATTAGCAAGTTTGCTTCATTTTGCATATCCCTAGTCAATCCCCAAAATTGTCCCTATGCTTGACCCTACTCGTAAGAGTAGGAAAGACATAGTCCTAGAGCATAGGCTCCATTTTGCTTTCATTGTTGGCATGCTTTCTAGATCTTGGCACATGCAGTTTTAGAAGTATGGTCACAATGTAACAAGGATCACATCTAGCATCACACATCTACATAGCACATCCATGTTTACACCTTGTGGGGCCCAAGACACGTGGCATCTAGACCATATTTTTCTCCTGCTCCTGGCCCTATAAATACCCTAGCAAACAATGCTCAAATGGCTGGCCTTTTGCATGGTTGGCTTTTAAGTTGGCTTTTGGAGAGCATAGTGGATATTTTTGAACATTCTAGTTGGCTTTGAGCTTTCTGGTTGGCTTTAGACATCCTTTTGTGGGTCTAGGATTTTGACACTTTGGTGAGTGGATTGGCAAATAGAAGAATCTCGAGTAGCAAGTTATTAACTACAGCTCAGGGACCTATGACCATACTGCTCTATGTAAGTTGTGCCTCTCCAGTTTTTACATCTTGTAGAAAAACAAGGATCAGATCCTCGATCTTGAGGTGGTGCATTTCCTCACCCACATCTATTTCACTCTTTGTTCATTATCATCGTATTTCACATCATTTTTCATTGTTTTACATCGTTTAATAATCGCTTCACTGGCATACCTTGTTTCTAAAACCAAACGTTTAAGGAAGGTTAAGTTACACCGACTTAGTTCCTATTTGATTGACCAGATAGTTTAGGGCACCCCATTTCTATTTCTCTCCAGCACAACCCTCACACGGATCCGAGGTTAAACTGTATGCATGGGAACCTCTTGGTGTTCCAACCATAGATGTTTTCGGTTGCTACATAGGCAACCTTTAGGTTTATCCCTAAATAATCCCAACCATTACCTTCTATCAGGTGGTTACATTCCTCTTGTCACTTCCAAGGTCAACCCTTGTGGTGAAAAGTTATCAAGTGCATACGCATCAGGGTGTAGGATTTTCTATCACCCCAACCTTCATGCATCACATGCATTAGGGTGCAGGACCATCTACCGCCCTCGACTTCTTGGCATTCACATAGTTTGCGCAGTCCTTCTTACCAGCATCTATGATGCCAACGTAGCCTTATGTGCACACTGTGTAAACATCCCAACTACCACTAGCTTAGGCATCATACATTTTGCCTATTCCATTGACACCTCCTATAATGGTGCAAGTTGCAATTGCATGGTGGACCCTAGCCTCTATGCCCATGGCACAACACATAGAGTAGTACATGCAATAGCATGTGCAACAGTGATCTCATGTGGTCGTGCAACCCATAGTGGGGCCATGAGCCACTTAAGCAACAAAATAGGTAGTACAACTAACGTAACTTGCTACATCCACCCTGAGCTTGGACCAAGTGTTCTAGCTCATCTAGATGCTCATCAAGGAGGTTAAGTGGCTCAAGGCATTCTCCTCTAAAATAGTCTACATGATGGACTTTTACCAAGATGACCCGATCAGTCTTGCGGTCCCATCACTGATCCTACCTCTTGGGGTCCAACTTCCCCAATTCACTAAGTACAATGATGAAGGGGATCCTAACACCCATCTAGTGACCTTTTGTTTTGAATGCCTTTTGTTGAAGACATGGCCGCATGTAATTATTCGTGTGTTTACCATGTCCTTGACTAGCAAGGCACTAGACTGGTACTACGCACTTCCTTGGGCCTCCATATCTTCCTTGGAGGAATTGCTCAGTCAGTTCATCACTTGCTTTAAGTACAACTTGAAGCCCAAGGTGACCCTGGACCAACTAATGCAAATTAAGTATCATCACCTAGAGCCCGTACAAAAATTTATCTAGTGCTAGAGCACTACACTTAATGAAATTTACAAGTCCATCATCGAAATCCACTTACTGGCCATTTTCAAAGGTATAATGAATGACTTCATCAAGTTAAAGCTGTATTATCTTGCCCCACACTCCTTGAGCCAAGAATTCACTTAAACGAAGAGAATTCATGATGTAGCAAAGGCCAATAAGGACTTAGGCTACATGGCCAACAAAAATGCACATGCAAAGAAGGACAAGGAGAAGGGCAAGGAAACCACAAATTTTGCAATGATGGCCAATGAGACCAAGCCAAACAATACCAAACCAACTACCAAGGCACCTAAGGCCTTAGCTAATAACAAAGCATCCAGCTCTAGCACTACGATGACCAACCAGTTTGCACCATTGGTGGTCACAAGGCAAGTTGCCCTAAGGTAAAACTTTGAGTGCAAGGATGGCTCAAAGTACATACCATTGCCTATCAGGCTATCAAAGCTCTTAGGTCAAATATGTAACATTGGGTGCATCCAATATCAGTAGATGTCTAAGGATGCCCACAAGCACCATGACCATTATTGTAATCTCCTTAGAAACCCATCAGTGGCCACACCAAATGAGCCTTCAATCTTAAAACATTTCAGGTTGGACCAATTTTTCCATTACCATCAATTGCCCAGCCATGACATAGACTGTTGCATGGCCCTACAGGATGACATACAATGCATGATTAACCAAGGTCAATTGGTCCCTAATGCAACCAACCCAGTACACCCAGAAAATCAATCAATGAGGGTCTATAAAGATCCTCTTAACACAAGTGACGCAGGCTATGTTATCAATGTCATTAGTATTAATGATGACTCAAAACTAGCATAAAAAAATTTGTGGTTTATGTGCCCTTTGGTAACATTGGGACCTCCTTGGCATTGACTAGTTTAAGGTTCCCTTTTATCATTAAAGCACCACCTCAAGCACCCATGATACCCTTTGTGGTTAGGGCCCTGCTGTACATTGCGATGATAGCAACCCAGACATCCTTTGTTGCTAGGATGCCTCAACATGTAGACTCTTCACCTACTTAGGGTCTAGTGGTGGGAACTGTGTCAAGCCCTACTTACCCAAGGCATCATCCTGCATACAACAATAGGTAGTCTAGGTGGTAGCCTGGGAGGCCAAACAAGCACCTCACTGACAAAATGATTAGGGAATGCTTGGTGCTAGGTCCGCCTAAGCCCATCCCCTTGTCTTCTATTCCCATGGCCATGTTGGCTGGAATAGCCACTATAAGTAATTAACAACTGAGCATTGAGGCTCAAAAGTAGGCAAAGTAAGCTAAGCCCAAATCTCCTCCTCAAGAGATTCATCTCTTGGGCTGCATGAAGGAGATAAAGGCCAACAAAGCAACTGATAGTAGTAAGGATTTCCTAGAAGAATTTGAATAAGTCAAAAAAGCTCTAAAATAAAAAAAAATGCAACTTTGAGCTTGTACAACTTGGTCATGACCTCCTCTACTCACCACAAAGCACTAGTTCACATGTTGACCTCCATTTCCATTAAGGAGGACATCCTAGTAGATGAACAAGCCATCCATGTTGTGATGCTTCCCCTTACACCATTGGGATTAAGTTCAACATCTCTAGCATTCTGCAATGAGGTGATTAAGGTTGAACCTGAAAAGCGTTAGGTCATCACCATGCCAATGTTCATAACAATCCATGTAGAGAAATGCAAGATTCGTAGGATGCATGTTAATGACAGGGCAACAACTAATGTCATCCCATTCCTAGTTATTGACCAACTTTGTGTTGTTGATTAAATCAAATCCACAAAGAGATTGTGCCTAAAGTCCTTTAATGGATCATGCATTTTTGTGAGGGGGATGGTCACGATAGCTTTCATAGCAGAGGAGAAGTTTCCCACAATAGTTGAATTCATTGTCATTGAGGAGATGCTTGGGTTCAACCTGATTCTAGGAAGGCCTTGGCTAGCCTAATTATGGGCTATCTCCTAGCCCATCCACCAAGAAATCCACCTTCTATATGAAGGTGGAGAAGTGATTGTACATGGTAACAATGTAGCCCCTTCAACCATTAACAACCTTGACACAAAAGAAGGGTCAGAGATAGAGTTTCCTGATGACACGCTACTTATAAAGAATAGGATCAACCTTGTCTGGAAGACCCACCCAAGGAATTGAAAGAGGCTGATGACCTCCATAAGGAAGCTCTATGAGCAGAGTTACCCTTTAGCATCATGGATGAGGGTCTAGGTGAATATCGCGTTAGGCTTCCTAGGCCCTACGCACCCTCTAATCCACATCATGTTAGGAAGCAACTACATGATTAAGGCACCACCTTAATTCAGCATGTGCCAGACACCTACTTGTCCTTAATCTTTGCATGGCTCATTTACCTTTTTCATATGCAACTACATTTTGCATGGTTGCTTGCATTTTACATCATTTTCTTTATTAAGAATTCATTCCTTTTGCTCATGCATTTTCATTTAGTTTTCTTATGCATTAAAACAAACATATGGCTTGCCACAACCTAAAACTGGCCATCTTTTTGCATTACCATGGTCTGAAGAAACCTTAAACTAGCATATGGCCTACCATGGCCTAAAACTGAAAACCCTTTTTCTTTCATCCTATTGGCCTAGAATGGCCTAAAACTATTGATATGGCCTATCATGACCTAAAACTTGCAACACCTTATCTTTTTATTCATGGCCCAAAATGACCTTAAACTAGCAATCATCATAGTCCAAAATGGTCTTAAACTAGCAATCGTCGTAGCCTGAAATGGCCTTAAACTATGCAATGGCCCTCTCACCATGGCCCTAAACTAGCATGGGGTTCACAAAGGGCCTAATTGCATTAATCAACTACATCACTAGCACACAATACTTAGTAAGATAAATGCAAAACTTTACATAAAATGCAATGCACATAGTAAAGATAGCTTGTCATTAATCCATCAACAAAATACATTGCATGACTGTATAGAAAAAATGGTAAAAAATGCAAAATTGCCCAACAGTAGGGCTACATTAGGACTTCTCAGTCGATGGTGCTCAGTGAGGGTTGACACTCCTCTTCCTCTTTCTCTACCACTCTGTTGGGGCCTGTGGCATCGCCTGATACTTGCTCAAAGAAACATAAGATAATAAATCAATTAGAAAATGCACAACATGCAAAACTAACATAAAAGCACAAAATAAAAAAAAACTAACCTGAAAGGGTCCCACATCCATCTCTGGAGGCAATCTATTAAGGACCTTCAAGCATTGGAGGAGTTTAGCCTCTAATAGCTATGTCTAGTCCTCTTGGCCAAAGTCAATATCCACAAGGATCTTGCCTTTGCCTATGGCAGTCCATGCAGGTCGCTCTATCGAAAAGTGGTAGAGGAAACCTCCCTTGAGGGCATAATAATTTTTCTCTCAGGACACCCACTCACCACTATGTGACAAGTGAACAACTTGTAAGCCCATGTTCCAAAAATCACGTAGTAGTGAATGATGTATAGTTGATGATGACTATTGATTCTAGCCATTTTGTGTAGTAATCAACAGTGATGATTATATATACCTTTCCATTTAACATGGGTGTGATGGGATCCATAAAGTCAATGCCCCATATGTCAAAGGGTTCTAATGATTGAATCCACTATTGAGGACCCTCTATTCATGAGGTCATTCCACCATCTCATTCATAGCGTTCACATGATTGGACAAATTGGCAAGCATCCATAAATATGGTTGGCTAATAATACCTTGCCATTAGGATCTTAATGGTCATGCATCTCCCAACATAGTGGCCCCTACAAGGACCCTCATGAGCATCCTAGAGAATGCATAGTTGATCAGCATCAAGTACACACCAACGAACTAGGTCATTGATGCACACCTTGTGAGGGTGTCCATTGATTTCTATAAAGTGTTTGGATTGATGAAGAAATTGTTGTTTCTTCCTATAATCCAAATCTTGTGGAATATCTTAAGTGAGAAGATAAGTGAGGATGCCATCATACCATTTTGATTCTATAGGAATTTGTTCATTTATTGCACCAGCAAGGAGAAGTTCATCAAGAAATTGGTCAGAGAGCAAGCTCTCCTCCTCTTTGTCATCCCATCATAATTAAGACAAGTGATTAGTTACCACATGCTTAGTCCCCTTTCAATCTACCATTGTAATATCGAATTCTTGTAAAATCACCAACCGCTGTATGACATGGGGGCTTACTGTTGGCTTGTTCATTAGAAAGTGGATGGCACTATGGTCAGTGTGTATAAACACTTTATATCCAAGCACATAGTACTTGATTTTTTCTAGAGCGTACACCACCATCATCAGTTATTTTTCCATTGTGGTGTAATTCAACTATGCATCCACAATGATTTGACTTATACAATGGATGTAATATGGACATTGTTTCTCATCCAACTACACAAGCACAACTCACAAGGCATAATTTGATGCATCTATCATGATATGAAATGGTATGGACTAGTCAAGTGCTTGTAGAATTGGAGTCTCTATGAGCTTCTACTTGAGGATCTGGAATGCTTTTTCACATTTCTTGGTCTAGATGAATGGAGCATCTTTCTTTGTTAGATCAACCAACAATTTTACAATCTTAGAGAAATTCTCTATGAATTGCTGGTAATAGCCAATGTGTCCAAAGAATGAAAGAATATCTAGTTTTTGGTTAGTGAGTTATTCCTTGGATGACCTTTATCTTTTTAGGGTGCACCTCAATCCCTACCTAAGAAATTCTATGCCCTAGTACAATGCCCTCTTGGATCATCAAATGGCTCTTTTTCCAATTGAGCTAAAGATTCATCTCCACACACCTTTTAAGCACTTACTCAAGGTGTTCTAAGTCTTGCTCAAATGTGGCACCATAGGTGGAGAATTCATCCATGAAGACTTCCACCTCGCAACTAATTGTTTGCTAAAAAATGCTTAGGACAAAGCATTGGAATGTTGTAGGAGCATTACACAGACTAAAAGGCATCTTTTGATATGCAAAAGTCCCCCAAGGAGTTGTGAATGTTGTTTTGGCCTAATCCTATGATGTGATTTGGATTTGGTTATAGCCACTATAACCATCTTGAAAACTGTAATAGAAATGCCCAAATATAGTGTCTAGCATTTGATCAATGAATGAAAATGGAAAATGATCTTTGAATGTTGCCATGTTTAACAACCTGAAGTTGATACAAACTTGCCATTTGCCACATTTCTTTACCACAATCATGAGTGAACTAACCCACACACTATCAGAAATGGGATAGATAAACCTTGCCTTGAGGAGTTATTTGATTTTATCTTGGATGATCTACTTCAATTTGGGGTTCAACCCCTGCTATGATTGCCTCTTTGGCTTCATGGCTAGATCGGTGTAGGTATGATGCTAGCATATCCTGGGATCAATCTCTATGAGTTTAGAATATTACCAAGCAAAGGATGTTGGTCATTTGTTAACCACCCTCAATAGCATTTGTTTCTATTTAGAAGCAAGATTAGCATTGATGATTACCGACTTGCCATTTTTCAAAAATGTACACTTCATGCCAGTAGGTAAAGTTTTCAACTCTAAGAGCTCTTGTTTAAAATTTTTAGGGATTTCCAACTCTCGTCAATTGGTATCATCATTTGCATTATTAGAGAGTTGGTAATGAAGTTGCTCTAGTTTATCTATGCCTTCAATATAGGCACATGTCAGACTCTTAGCAAGTTCCATGCAAAGAGTGCTGCTTCTAAGATCAGTTGCTAGCCACTAGATTCCCTTTTATTTTATGGTTTCTGCATACAAGCACCTTTGAACTTTAGATTCATCTTCAAACTATATGCATGCTTTGATGGATGTGCTCTTGATAGACTAGAGTTTCTACACACAGTTGCATCTGGTATCATTGTATGCCATGCATGGAACTCTCTTCTTCTCAATCTTTCCAAATTCATTCTTCTTGAAAATTTCCAAGGAGAGATCTTTGATGCCCACTCATGCATCAACAGTGTTCAACCATGCCCTTTCCATAATAATTGGAAAGTCTCCCTTGCAGTTGTCAATCATGATTAGTAAAAAATTGGTAGGATAGAACCACCCACAAATAGTGGTCACAATGTCCTCCAGAAATCTTAAAGGAACTATGATTGATTGTTTGCCAATTCTAGATGAATATTACTAGTCTTGAGAGGTAGTAGGTTCCATGCTTTGTACATGTCATGAGAAATTATATTGACACTAGAACCTAAATTAAGAAGAGCCTTGCATGGCTTATGTCTAGTAATCTACAAGTAAATAAGAGGACTTCTAGAATCAGATCTTTTTTTGGGAAGGGTTCTAGCTTTGATATAATCAAATACAACATGGGTTAACATGAAAATGTAGATATTAGAAGGAATTTGGTTTGAAGGGCTCTGAAAAGGATTTGATGCAGAGGATGATGGAGAGACATGATGGCTAGCTACATTAGTTTGTGATAAATTTGGAGGATTTTTGGGTCAAAAGAATGGTCATTTTCAAGATTTGGATTCCAAACCATTCAATTGGAAAGTTGGCTATAAGTTGATAGCCCTAGTAGTGTTATGATGTTATGTCTATGGTGGAATTTTGCCTTGCATAGATGGAGCAAGAGGTAATTGGATGGAGGATGAAGGAGTATGTGCTAAAGGATAAGAAGGATGATAAGAATATGGGGGTTTCCCTCTAGTAGATGGAGAATGAGTTCTATGATGCTCTGGAAGATAGTAGTGATGCTAAAAAGAAACATGACTAGACGAGTCACATGGAGACATTGGTTGTTGAACATAGTACCCATATGGATTTGGCTACCTATAAGGGTACTATTGCCTTGATGGTGGCATCCCCCTTAACTGTGGGTGTTGCCAATAGTAGTATTGTTCGTATGGCTGTGATGGAGCTTCACTTGGATAATAAGCTTGTTGTTGTTGGTGGAACTTCCTTGGATTGCCTTGAGGATAAGATAATATTTTGGTGGATCTACATTGATTTTAGACTATTGAATATGGCAACATTTAAGGATCATTTTCCATTGCCATTTGTGGACCAAGTGTTGGACACCATATCTAGGCATTGGTATTATAGCTTCTTGGATGGTTATAGTGGCTATAACCAAATCCATATTGCTCCAAAAGATTAGGTCAAAACAATATTCATGAGTTCCTAGGGAAATTTTTTATATTACAAGATGCTGTTTAGTCTATGAAATGCCCCTACAACATTTTAACACATGGTCATTAATATTATTCAATAAAAAATTGGTAGCGGGGTAGAAGTATTTATGGATGACTTACCTACCTATTGTGCTACATTTGAGCAAGCCCTGTATTACCTTAAGTAAGTACTAAAATGATGTGTTGAAACAAACCTAGGCTCAATTAGTAGAAAAGCCATTTAATGATCTAGGAAGGCATAGTTCTAGGACATAGAATTACTTAGGTAGGGATTGAGGTAGACTTTGAAAAGATAAGGGTCATCTAAGGAATCACATGTCAACTAGAGAAAATTAAAGACATTTGATCATTTCTTGGACACAATGGCTACTATTAGCAGTTTATAGAGAATGTTTCTAAGATCGCAAAATCATTGGTTGAGCTTACAAAAAACAATGCTCCATTCATCCGGACTAGGCAGTGTGAACATGCATTCCAATAGCTAAAGGAAAAACTTGTAGAAACTCCAATACTGCGGGCACTAGACAAGTCTAGCCCATTTTGTATAATGACAGATGCATCTAATCATGCCTTGGGAGCTATGCTTACGTAGTTGGATGATAAGAAATGTCCATATTACATTCACTACACAAGTTGAGGCATTGTGGGTGCATAATTGAATTACATCACAACTAAGAAAGAACTAATGGTAGTGGTGTATGCTTTTAAAAAGTTTTGGCACTATGTGGTTGGCTATAAAGTATTTGTGCACATAGATCATAGCACCATCTTCTTCATAATGAATAAGCCAATGGTAAGCCCCTATATCATACGGTGCCTTGTGATCTTGTAGGAATTTGATCTCATAATCATAGATCAAAAAGGAACTAAGAATGTGGTTGTTGACCATCTCTCTTAGTTAATATGGGATAATAAAGAGGAGGAGAGCTCACTCTTTGATCAATTTTCAAAAAAACTTCTCTTTACAGGGGTGATAAATGACCAAGTGCCCATCAAATCAAAATGGTATTATGACATCCTCACTTACCTTCTTACTTAGGATATGCCATAAGATTTGGACTTTAAGAAGAAACAATAGTTTCTTCATCGGGCTAAGTACTTCATGAAAATTAATAGATACTTTTACAAGGTGTGTGTCGATGGCCTAGTTCATTGTTGTATCTCCAATGTAGACCAATTATGAGTTCTTTAAGATGCTCATGAAGGTCCTTGCAGAGGCCACTATTCAGGGAGACACACGACCATAAAAATCCTCGTGGCAAGATACTATTGGCCTACAATCTTCAAGGATGTTCACTAGTTTGTTTAATCCTATGAATGATGTTAATGAGATGGTGGCATGATTGCTCGAATAGATGGTACTCAATAGTGGATTCAACCACTGGAGCCATTTGACATATGAGGCATAGAATTCATGGGTCCCATCACACTCATGTTCAATGGAAAGGTATACATCATTATGATAGTTGATTATTGCACTAAATGGGTAGAAGCAGTAGTTGTCACTGATTGTACACCATCCATTGCTACTCAATTTTGTACAACAACACATTGTAAACAAGTTTGGTGTGCCTTGTGCACTAATTTATGATAATAGAACCCATTTTATAGGTGCCACATTTTAGAAGTTGATGCAACACTTGTAGGTTGAACATAAATTAATAACACCCTATCACCCCCAAGCCAACGATCAAGTAGAAGTCACCAATAGGAAGATTGCAAAGATCTTAATAAGAACTATGAGAAAATATAGGAGAGACTAGGGCATAAAACTCAAGGATGCCCTCTAGGCCTACTGCTCAATGTGGAATCTTCCTATAGGCTACTCTACCTATGAGCTAGTGCACAAAAAACTTCCAATACTTCCAATCCAATTCAAGCTCCATACACTTTCAACAGCTTATGAATTTGACCTCAAATTGAGCTTAGCATAAAGAGAAATATTGATCAACTTGAATGTGCTAGATGAAAATTGATTAGTAGCCCTATCTTTAAATGAAGTGCACAAGGCATTCGACAAGAAATGTTATGACCGCAAAATATAGAAAGTAAAATTTCAACATAGAGATAATGTTCTCTACTAGAACCCCACACATGTATCTCAAAAAAAAAAGTTCCAAATATTGTTGGAGGGACCTTATATAATTGAAGAAACCTTTAATTCTAGGACCATGTGAAAACACGACAAAATTTTAGCCTAGCACTTTCAAACAAGATTCAAGCGAAGTCATGCAACTACCTGTACCGTCTGAAATCGTCGATGTCTAGCTAGAAGGAAACAGAGATCGTGGGATCACAGGACACACACAGAAGACCCTACCTTCGCCTGAGGGTGAGCTGCATGAACGAAGGTAGAGTACCTTGAGTGGTCCGCACGCAGATCAGGCAAGGATTTCCCCAAACGTACACCGAGGTGCTATACGCTGGGTTATACGTAAACAACGTAACAGGCATAAATCAGAGCGTAAATAGTGTAACTAATGAGAATAGAGCGTAGACATAAACGAGCGAAAACAGAATATGTGCAACAATTAATGCAAACTGTAAACGATTTTTGGAAGAAAATGTAACAATGGCATTACAGAATGAGGGTACAATGCACTGGTCTAACGTAGCTGTGACTGGGACACAAGGTGGATGAAAAGCCTCGGTGGATGCAGGGATGACTGTGGGCTGGTTTGCACTATAGGCACAACGTAGAGGCTGTATGCTCAGCGTATAGGGTTGTCCAGCATACAAGGTTTTCTGCTCTGGTGCTCAGCGTCTTTGCTCTCTGGTTTGCTTTGGGATTTGCCAACTGAGCTGAATCTAATGAAAAAATTGGGCTTTTATATAGGTTTTGAAGTCAGACTCGGGTTGGGGGACACGTGGCGCATTGACCAGGTGCAAAAGCATAAAATTTACAAGTGTACAATATGTTACATTTGCTGGGCGTATACGCTGTAACAGGCGAGCATAGACTCTGGGCGTATACATTGAGCGTATACACTGAATGTGCAGGGCGTATACGCTATGGATGCTGGGCGTATACGCCGGGGTGTATACGCTGATGGTTGCTACCTTGTATCAAGTCTCGTTCTGTAGTGTTGTTTCCATGCTGTCTTTGGGGATTGCATGTCGGGCATATGCATTGGTTGTACCTGATGGGCGTACATGTGAGGCGTGTACACTGGGTGTATACGCTGGGCATCTACGCTGCAAACTTTGGGCATATACACTGGGCGTATACGTTGAGAATGTCAGGCATATACGCTGGGCATATACTTTGTGGATACCGGGTGTATACGCTGAGAATGTCGACTCAGGCGTATACGCTAAGAATGCATATTTAGTGAAACTTAAGCATTTGTTCTCCAAAGTTGCCATGTTTGATAGCAGATGTAGCCGTGGTCGTCTGGGGGTCGCAGTGACCTGCTTCTTGTCAGAAAAGTACTAAGCTTGAAATTTTGTGGTGTTTCATTGGCCGCTCTTTATTGACGCTTGCAGGAATCGACCCGAGAAGTGTTGACAAAGTAGTGCAAAACACCACAAGAAACTCAATAGAGACTTTGTCCATTGCCACCTGACTAGACGTCATCGCACCGTGTTCCGTGGTACATGGGATTGAGAGACATAAAATTTGTATCTGGCTGGGGAAATGGAGATTGTGGGGATTGGAAACTAGCCAAGAGATTGTACTTGGTAAAGGGGATGCTTTGGTATGTGTCATGCTGATCCTTATCAATAGCCATTATTTAGCAGACTCGGAATCCAGACATGCGATGTGCGTTCTTTGGCAGAACAAGACTCTTGGTTAGTGTTCAAGAGGATATCTTGGCAAGACCAAAGCCACGTGAGGACGTGTTGCATTCTTTGGAGGAACAGGGTCCTTGTTTGGTGTTTAGGGGGAGCCTATTGGCAGAGAGCCAAAGCTATGCAACAAGATGCTCGTGATTGTTTTGGACATGAGTACTTGGTTCCAAGAAAACTGCCTTCCCGCCTAGGGTTTTTATGGGAAGTGCCAAGGGTCTTGATGCTTTTGTTTTTTTTATGAAATTTTTTTTGATCTTGTACTCATGCTCAAGTGCTACATTGTGTGTTGCAACTGCTCAAAGGTGTTACAGTGTGCAACGGTATGCTCAGAGGTTTGAGTGTACTAGGTGTATCAGATGTGTGGCTGAGTAGAGTGTGTCAGTGAGTAGATAGGGAATGTATTGGGAAATGGGGATGTACTAGTGAACAACTTGATTTAGTCTTGCCTCGAGGGCTGTGAACATTGCCTCATCTTGCTGCTTATGATGAAATGCATTCTTGTACGAATACCTCTGAGCATCATCTTGCAAACACAACTCCAAGGAGACAAGAAAACCATAAGTCAATAAGCGAACTTAGACTTAAACAGCTATAGATGGAACAAAGACATTGGAGGAGATTTCAGGCATTGTAAATGAATGGCAGCAATGTTGGTAGGATAGTCTAATGGCGAGTGATGCAGTGATTCTGATGAATAAATGTGGCCACGGATTGATGAAACAGCGATGAACTTGTCACTTTATAGTCATAGTGGACTATCATGGGTTAGTTTTATGTCATAACCCATTGGACATTGCCCGTTTAGCATTGTGGCGGATGTTGCATTACTAGTTTCTAGTCTTAGCGGACCGTGAAGAGGCAAACCAGTTTATAGTCTTAGCAGACTCTGGTGAGTGAAACTATGGCAGTTTGTTGTTGTGCCAAACGGGGTGCTAGTTTATCATCATTGCAGACACTGTGTGGTATCTTTTTATCATCATGATGTCGGGACGAGCTGTGGTATTAGTTTTAAGTCATAATCCAGGACTGTTCTGTGGTATCAGTTTATAGTCGTGACCCCAGGACTCGCACGTACCTCACTTTGTTCAGACGTAGAATGGCTTCAGAAATGAGTGATTGGTTGGATTTGCAAACTCATTTTCTTCCATATCAGCTAACTTAAATGCTCCGTTGTCGAATGCTTTAGTGACCACGTAAGGCCCTTCCCAGTTGGCTGAGAATTTGTCCAGGTGTTCCTGAACAGCTTTAAGTACAAGGTCGCCTTCTTTGATAGGACGCTTATGAATGTCATGCCGATGTCAATGTTGTTGTTGTTTTTGGTACCATTCGATTTGATCGAGTGCATGTATGCATTCCTCCTCCATCAAGTCCAAGTCAATGATGCACAGATCATTATTCTGTCCTTCATTGAGGAGTCCAGAAAATGTGATCCTTAAAGATGGTACCTGCAATTCTAGAGGTAAAACAACTTTTGAACCATAAACAAGACTATATGGAATTTTACCCATTGAAGTCCGATGTGTAGTACAGTATGCCCACTGAAACACCACAAAAATCTATGAGTTTAGCATCTGTCTGACAAGAAGCAGATCCCCATGACCCACGGGCAGCTTCGGCTACATTTGAAGTCACACAGGGCAATCTTGAAAATTGAAACATTTGGTTCTAAATGTTGTGCCAGCGTATACGCCCAGCTTTAAATCGTGGTGAGCTAGCGTCTACGCCCAGCATGTACGCCCGGCTCTCCGGCGTACACGCCCAGGTACGACAGATGCACACGCTCGACGACAAGATCTCCAATGGCAGCATGAAGATTACACCGAAGAGCAAGGATTGAAGCAAGTGGACATTCTTCGGCGTATACGCCTAACATTCACCAGTGTATACGCCCGACGCTCAGCATACACACTTCACACGTACTCAGCAGGTACAACAGAAGCAAGAATTGAAGCAAGTCGACGTCTAGCATCCATCAGCGTATATGCCCCAGCTTATACGCTGGCATCTATCCAAGTCTATGCCCAGCGTATACGCCCAGCGTATATGCCGCTACCTGTTGTAACGTATACGCCCAGCGTATACCATGTTTCTAAATTGTAACGCCCGGTCTATACGCCACGTGTCTCCCCATCCGATTTTCCCGGTAACCCTACCCCTATAAATAGCCTAGTTTTCCGCATTTACCAGGCCCGCAAAAAAACTTACCAGAGCAGACCCAGAGCAATTACGCTGCAGAAACCCCCCTTACGCTTACGCTTACGTTGGAAGTCCTGAACGCTGAGCACAGTCCGCGTTTCGCCTACCGTGTCAGCTGGCTGCATCCCTCCGTCCACCGGGGCTTTACGTCCGCCTTGTGTCCCTACACAACTGTGTTAGACCGGTGCACAACATTTTAACTCTATAATCTACTATTAACGCTTATTGTAAGTTCTTTTACAGTTTTACGTCAATTTGGCCCACGCTTTGTTTACGCCTACTTACGTTTACGCTCCGTCTGCGTACGTGTATGCTCACTGTTTACGCCGTTGGCATCTGTTTACGCCCTTTGTACTTGTTTACGCTATTTACGCTATTTACGCTGTTTACGCCTGTATACGGTTACGTCGGGCTTATCTCTGTTTACGTTGTTCACGCTCGACGTTGTTTACGCCCCTCTACGTTTACGCTGTCTGCGTCTGTTTCGCTGTTTACGCTCTGTTTTACACATAACCTAGCGTATAACACCTCGGTGGCGCTCGGGGAAGTCCTTGTTTGATCCGCGTGTAGACCATCCAAGGCACTCTGCCTTCGTTCACTCCAGCTTGCCCTCAAGCGGAGGCAGGGTCGACTGTGCTTGTCTGCGGATCTTTTGGTGCCCGTAACGTTCCAGCCTCGCATCGATGATTTCGGTCGGCACAGTTTTTGACGCTAGAAGGAGGGCCTCTTCGCTAAACAGACTTCACGTTCCTCAGCGTCTTCGCTGCCATTTTCAAACCCCCGACTCAGCGTCTACACTATCGATTCTTCAGCGTTTACGCTGCACAAACCCTAGCGTATACGCTGCACGCTTACGCCAGCATTTACGCACAAACCCTAGCATATACGCTGCACGCTTATGCCAGCGTTTACGCTGCAAACCCTAGCGTATACGCTGCATGCTTACGCCAGCGTTTACGTTGCATACCCTAGCGTATACGCTGCACGCTTACGCCAGCGTTTACGCTGCATACCCTAGCGTATATGCTGCATGCTTATGCTAGCGTTTACGCTGCATACTTACCTAGTAGATTCGTCTACGCCAGTCGCATACACTACATTATTCGCATCAATCCTGCACACTCGAACCGTCTATCATCATGAATCCCATCAACATCACTGCTGCTAGTACCCAAAATGTTCACATCTCAGACACAACGGCTGCCCAGCAATCTATCACACAACATATGGGAGGGCAATCCACAATGGGGCCCCGTTGGTCGTTGAGGTTGCAAGGGAGAGACCCTGCCGCTAACATTATAAGCCAAGACGAGTATAACTTCATCTGCATTAAGATGCAAGCAGGCCTGGTAGTAGATAGGGCTGAAATGGAGGTAAAAAGGAAATTTGAAATCTTTTACAGAGGGGGATATGAATTCATCCCTTCCCCATATGACGTAATCCCTATTCCATAACAATTCTCGGAACTCTTTACGCAGCTCCTCCTGCACAGGAGCCAAGCGCTAGACCAAATTACGGCAGACCCACAACGGGATGAAGAGGACGAATTCGCTGTGCAATCTGAGCATGAAGACTCCTATCATACTCTTAGTCCACATAACCACATGAACCCCATATTTAACCCGGATGCAGGGGAGACCATACCCCTCCAACCCGTTAACTCTGCCCACACCCAAGCACTGTTACAAGAAACATCCGCGTAAGTCCAGATCCCTCCCGAGGGCAACCCTTTGTCCAACGCCTTCCCTTTTACAGCTGCAGGTTCATCCTCACAAGCACCGCCCCCTCACAGTAACCTGGGGGTGACGTTCCAGTCCCAAGTGGTAAGAATGCCACACGTTATACCCGTGTCCACATCTGCCCACTACATCTCGCATGTCCAAACACATGCACCCCCTTTCACTGCCGTAACGCAACAAGGGGCCTCCTCATACAACATGGCCAGACAATGGTCGATGACGGGCACGACGTCGCACCAGATTTCCCATCACTATGTACCACCCCACACGTTGCCACCAGCTCATGTGCCTCAGGCACAACCACGACCATAGCAGCAACAACCTCCTCTCTATAATGTAGTGCCCCTAGTGCCATCTACTGTACACTTCCCAAAAACGCTACCACCAACAACGCAACTTTCAGCCTTCCAATCCACCGTTCAACAGTCTAACCCATATAGCCTATCACAAGGCCAAACTGCCATACTCCCAAGCACTTAGGATTGGGCAGATGCCAAAAGAATGATGCAGGAATTAACTGACGAGGTAAAATGCCTCAAGAAAACCGCTGACGGGGAATTGAAGGTAGTAGACTTCTATAACGATGACCCCATCAGCTCTTCCGTCCCGCCTTTAACTCTACCCAAGGGCGTCTCCCTACCAACGCTAACCAAGTATAATGGGGAGACAGATCCTAACGCGCATTTAATAACGTTTAGGCTAGAGTGCGCACTACTACAAGCATGGCCCCATGCAATTCTTCGCGTGTTTCCCATGTCCCTCTCGGGGAGAGTACTCGATTGGTATAGGGCACTCCCAAGAAACTCTGTTTCCTCCTTGGAAAACCTACTACACCAGTTCGTGACCAGGTTCAAATATAACTTGAAACCTAAGGCCACCCTAGATAGCCTCATGCAGGTCAAGCAGACACCGCTTGAACTGGTCCAGAAATTTATTCAGAGAAGGAGCGTAGCCCTCCATGAGCTGCACGAGGAAATCTCCCAGACGTACTTGCTCACCATTTTGAAAGGAGCCGTCAACGATTTCTTTAAATCCAAGCTGTACTACCTAAACGCGCTCAATCTCAACCAAGCCTTCGAGAAAATTAAAAACATAGAACAAGCAGCCCAAAATAGCAACGACCCAATATACATAACCTTCAAAAATCAACATGCTAAAAAAGAAAAAGAAAAGGCTAAAACGACTATAGCATCGATAGCAGGGGCACAACAACAAACTAGGCCGCCTCAAACCCCCGCTAATTACAACAAATCAACTCCAATGGCTGCGCCAAAACCATCGTCACAGCATAATCCAACGAACCGCACACGCAATTTTGAGAGGAAAGAACCCTCTCAATATACACCCCTGCCCATGAAGCCTTCCCTGCTTTTTGACCAGCTCCTAAAGGCCGGTTTAATGCAGCATAAGCAGTTATCTCCCGCGGCCATCCAAAGACATGACCGGTTCTGTCAACTCGTTCAGAACCCAAGCCTAGCCATGCTGGATGAGCCCCCTGTACCTAAAGGCTTCAGGATGGATCGCTTTTGCGATTACCATCAACGAAACAGGCACGGAACAGATTACTGTTTCACCTTGAAGCAGGACCTGTAGCGAATGATCGATGAAAGCCAAATCACCTTCGACGAAGCAAACCCGATTCAACCACAAAATCAAACTATGGGAGTCTATAAAGACCCTTTAAACACTAAAGAGGCACCATACACCATCAGTACAGTCTGCCTTGGTGATGATTCTGAGCCATCTTACGTTAACACCATATCTCCCGAATATACGCGGCCAACATCCCACAAACCTTTTGTAGTTCGCACGCCTGTCCCTGCGCCTACAACTGCACCCTGGCTGCACCATCCTTTACAACAGCCGTATGTCATTCAGATACCCTGGGCAGTGGCAACACCTAACACCACGACATGCGACAAGCCATATGTGGTGCGGGTCCCTCCTGTCACTCCCCTAAACGCACAAACTCCGAATAACTGACCTACTCCTTTTGTGGCCCGAGTACCCTCAGCAACCGCAACAGTGGAGGCCCAACCTTCACCCAAACCAACCCCATTTGTCATTAGAATACCTAAAGGTCCCCAGGACTACCAAGCTGCTGTGTCACAAACACAACCCCAACCTAAGCCCTACGTTGTTAGGGTGCCTGTCCAACCCTCTAACCAAGCACATCCAGTAGTACAAGAGTCACCCCGTCCAACCCCATATGTGGTAAAAATCCCAGCACAAGCCGAAATGCCAAAACCAATGACACCTCCACGCCGCACGCGAGAACATCCCGAAGATAGACTTGTGCATGAACGTACGGAGAATGGATGCCAAAGGTTAGCTCTGGGGCCACCTAAGCCCACTCCCCTCAACTCCGTGCCCATGTCATCATCTACCGATCAACCAAGCACAGGCAATGAAGGCGAGTCATCTGAAAAACATGAATCATCCGAAACAACAGTTCCAAAAACTGACAAACCAACAAGACGGGAGATAAAACTGTTGGGTCCAATGGATCCAATCAGCGCTGATAGAAACACCTCCAATAGTGAAAACTTTACAACCGCCTTGACACAAGTCACACAAGCATTAAAACAAAAAAATACTTCACTGAGCCTGTATGACTTAGTCTTAACGTCTCAAACCCATCGGGAAGCCCTAGTACGCATGTTAACATCGATCCCGGTGAGCGAGGATCTACCCCCAAACGAGCCCTCCATCCATGCGGTGATGTTCTCACCCCGTGGGACTACTTCCAAGCCTCTAAACTTCCATGAAAACAACATCAAAGTTAACAAAAGAACGAAGGAGGTGACAACAGCTCCCATGTTCATAACAATCTGTATAAACCGATTTAAAATATATAGGATCCATGTAGACGATGGAGCTGCGACAAACATCGTGCCATACCACATTATCGAGCAGCTAGGGCTTACTAAACTACTAAAACCAGCCACGACTACATGTTTAAAGTCATTCAGTGGGTCATGTGTAATGGTGAAAGGCTCAATAACCTTAGACTTTATAGCGGGAGATCAGTTCCCGACATCTGCTAAATTCCTCGTAGTGGACGAGATGCCAGGATTTAACCTGATATTGGGAAGACCCTGGTTAGCCCAACTGAGAGCCGTCTCTTCCCCTATCCATCAAGAAATCCATTTGCCT
>MNCI01010443.1:616717-627352 GCA_015680685.1 Gnetum montanum
ATGGGGCCCGAAATGGCCATAAACTAGTACTTGCTTTTCATTCTACTTTGATAATCGCTTCCTGTATTGCTATTAAAACAGAAAATAAACCAAAATATTTTACATTTCTACAGCATGTTAAACCCAAAATCAGTGACAAAAAAACAAATATATATATATATATATGCATGTTATTATATACAATCAACCATCTCTGTTCATTTCATAATGTTCAAGTTATACTTTCAGTACAAGTTTGAATCGAAAAACGAAAAAATGCTAAAATGCTAAGCATTTGGGGCATGAGGATCATCCTCCTTGGGCCCACCAGCATCAGAAGCCCCTGCTCCACTGGGGCTAGCTTCTCCAGTCTCATCCCCACCTTCATCCTAAAAAGACCAAAGTGGAAATAATCAACACAAAAAAATGAGTGAATGTCAAAATTTCAAACATTAGTCAATCAATTAACTCCAAAAAGAGACAAAATGCTTACCCTAGGAGGTCCCCCCAAGCCGAATTCAAGCCGCCGTAGGATCTCCTCTTCAGGAACACTTGTCCAGTCCGTCCCATCGAGACCCAAGTCGATATTAGCCAGAGCCTTTCCTTTGTCAACGTTTGACCAGGTGGGACGTTTCAAAGGGAATTCGCCCACTGACACCTCCCCAGAGGTTGTCGTTATCCACCGTTTAGGAGACTCCATCTCTACAATTGTGTTCTGGGCGAAGGTGTCAAAGGCGGAGCGCAGACCAAGACCCTCCACAAACATCTCTAACTGTCACTTCTCAATAGAAACCTCTTGTAGCAACTTCTTGTATTGGTGCTTGTGGTTCTTTTCATCTTGCCCCCATTTACGAACTTTGGAGGCGAAACCCTTCCAATCTTGACATTTGGTGTTCAGCAAATCAATTTGGGCTCTGCGCTCCCCTAGCCTCCGTATCAGCCCTGCATGGCGATTGACAAGGTTCCAATACCTTGTATATGTGACCTCGGAGGTCTGCCAGGCGCGATCATTGTTTAATCTAGTTGTAGCAAACTCATATCGGGCCTTCAGGTCGTCACGTTCCGTTGACAATGCAGAATTCTCCTTCTCTTTCGCCTGGATTTGGAGCCACAATTGTTCAATGGATCTCCTACACGTCCATACCATTTTGGCATTGTGAACGAAGCCCTCTGCTACCTCTTCATAAATAGGTCTAGGCACTTGTTCAATTTCAGGAGATAGTGTAGGCAAACTCTCCATATCGACGGGTTCAGACGGATCCCACCTCAGTTGGGCACCTATCCATAGGAAAAGACAAAGATTAGAACAAACAGGATTGGGCATCAAACTCTAACATAGTAAAAATATTTGGATGCATTCATACCTATGTCAGGATTGATCCGTTCGATCCGCTCGACAACCTCTTCGGCCACCCCAGCTACGAAATCCCTTTTACTTGGCATTTCCATCCAAGTAAAAGATCCATCAGTGTGTGAGCCGCTCGCCTTTGGAGGTACTTCGGGGGGGATCTTGGACTCCTTCTCTGGGATGGTCTCGCTCTCCTCTGAGTCAAACAAAAAAATTCACAATAAGGTAATCCAGGAATATATTAGGCTGCATAACTGAGTAAAGAGACATACCATTCTCTCTGATCTCATCCTGTGTCGGGGGATCTCCAAGATCAGGGTCTCCTGTAAGAAAGCTGTTGAACATTTCTTTAGTTTCCGCTTGATCATTTAGGGGTTCGGTACCTCCAGTTCCGCCAGTTCCCTCCCCCAGCAATTCAGTTCCTCCCGTCAGGTCGGTCAACTCCTCGTCTTTTGGTATAGTCCGCAGATCGTGTCTCTTGACTGCTCAATTCAAAACAAATGAAGTCAGTTGCATACAACCAGTAATTGTTACAACTATTGAAATAAAAATAAAAATTTTACCAGGAATCTTAAATCGAATTCGCTTCACTCTAGGCTACTCAATCTCACTGGTGCCTTCAGCCGTACTGTCATGCGTCCCCAACTTGGATTTCGCTTTGCCTATTGTTTCCTTGACCACTCACTCTGCCTTCCTTATAGTAGGGGGTACCTCATTAGGTTCTGCCCCTAGGCTGTCGCGTGTGTGGAGCGAGGGGCCAGACGATCCACCCGTGGTGATCATAAGGGATTCATCAATCCCCTTGGGGGAGTCTTGGGACTTGGCTGTGTCAAATAAGTGGTTCACCCAGGGGCGAGATAACTGGTACCTATCACGCAAAACAAATTTGTTTTCCCCACGAACCACCAAAAATTCAGCTAAGCGACGAATATAGCTAGCAAAGAAAGAGAAGGTAAAATGAGACTGCGCCTCTATGTTTGAACGCAACTGCTCTATATCTTTGGTCATTCCTGATAATAAAAATTCCGCCCAGTTATAATGCACGCCAGCCTCCAGAATAGTGCGCATGACTCGCACTGCTTCAACACCGAGACTCTTGACTTGTGATAGAGTCTTCGGAAACAAACGCACTCTAAATAGGGGATAAAGTTCGTTGACTTCCTTAACCTTCGTTTTCCCCTGCATTGGGAACCCTTTAGCACCCTTTCTCATCCCTAGCCAATCCTCTAAATCACGGATCATGTCAATTTCTTTATGCGTCCTATCCATAACGACTTTTACGCCATTAGTAGGTACGCCAAACAAATCCGCGAGAAATTGAGGTGATAATTCAAAAATTACTTTAACGCCCCTAATANTCTGAGCGGCACTGGTGTCACCAAATTTCATTGAGAGAGTAGTTTCAGTCCTCCTAGTCACAACGGAATCCCCGTCGGAGGTGGTGCCAGCTGCAAAAGCGAACCAAAAACCTTCATATTAGCTTGACACTTGGCAATTGACCAAACCAAACATGACATCTAGAGAACTTGCAACTTACTTTCAGTGTTGGACCTTGAGATTTCACCCAGATCAGAAGCAGACGGGAAAATTGGCCCATTAGGGGCCCAGTCGGCATGCAACCAGCCACGCGCGACACATTGTGCAAACGCCTTCGAAAATTTCTTGGGGAAGTTCTTCATGGCGTCCCTAGTGTGGGCCAAAACGGTCCCGCGAAGGGTAGGACCCACCATGAACACTTCCACGGCCGTACGCGCCAATCCAATCCCATCATCACCCGCGTAAGCCCCATCTGGCGTAATTTTTGGCCTGCGGGAAAGCGAAAACATTTGTCGAAACGAGAGTAAGTATTTGAATGTGAGAAAGAAAGGAATAACCAATGTTAAGACGAAATTACCTTTCCACCCGGTATACTGTGCCAGGGGGATTCTGAAACAAAGTGTGTGCGTGGCCTGCTAAAAACAATGTGTTGTTGATGTAGTTGGGGCCCCTCGATAGCTGGTCCCACACACGTGTCAACGGACGGGTCGATTTCGGACCATCAGGGGGAACACCCTCGGCGACAAGCGGCCCTTCATCAATGTCCTCCATAAACATCTTGACGCCTTCCGCTCCGCCGGGTAACATGGCCTCAATAATGCTCCGTGCCACATCTTCGCCTAGATGAGACCAAACCACGATGTCGAAATGATCCAGCAAGAAAGCCAAAAATTCGTAGGCCCCGTCCCAGAACCAGACCCCATTGTGCTCAACGACCAAATTCGGGGTCGGGTCACCACCCTCCAAAGGACCAAACCATGTCAGAACCCCAACTAACTCAATCACTAGAAGGGGAGGCTCAATGTCTCTGAAAACCATTGAAACAGCACCAAAGATCAATATCCAAATCTTCATTTTAAAAATTAGACGTCCGCAGAAAATGTCTAATTGTTACGCTCGGCGTATACGCTGAGCTTACGAAAAACAGTTACGCCAGGCGTATACGCCGGGCGTACGAAAAATAGTTACGTCAGGCGTATACGTCGGGCGTACGAAAAACAGTTACGCTAGGCATATACGCCAGGCGTACGAAAAATAGTTACGTCAGGCGTATACGCCGGGCCTACGAAAAACCCTTCAACACACGTGGCGTCTACGCCGACATTATTCAAAACCCTTCACGCTCGGCGTATACCCCGAAACCCTACGCTAACTATACGTTGCGAAGAACAGACTAGAAATCAATGGAAACAGGGTCAGAGGCCTACCTGCCAGAAGATCCAGGCCACGCGGGGACGGTCGGGCGGGGTAGACACTGCAGCATCGCCTCACTCTCCTTCGCGAACGTCAGTTCAGGTCCTTTCTGTTTTCGGCCCTCTAGTTCTTTGCCTCTGCCCATCTCAGCGTCTACGCTGTGGCTTGCGTGCGGCGTAAATAGAGGTTTTCTCTCAGCGTCTACGCTGGGGTTTCGCTCGGTGTCTACGTTGGGGTTTCGCTCTCGGTTTACGCTCACGCTCCAAAAGTTAAATGACAAAATGATGCCCCTGTTCCCCTTTTATAGAGCGTTGACGCTGACGCTGATGCTGACGCTGACGCTGACGCTGACGCTGACGCTGACGCTGACGCTTACGCCGCCGTCGCCGCCGCTTTTCCGTTTTACTTGCTTTTTGCCTCGTTTTTTGTGCTTTTTCGAACTGGCTTTGAATTTGTTTTCAAAAAAGATATAAAATTTACACACATAAACCATATAAAACACGAATTTCGGCATTAAGTTGCCCGGTAAGGCATTAAACTGCCGTTCGTTGCCCGGTAAGGCATTAAACTACCGTCCGTTGCCCGATAAGGCATTAAACTACCGTTCATTGCCCGGTAAGGCATTAAACTGCCGATTGTTGCCCGGTAAGGCATTAAACTGCCGCTCCACTGTCACGTTAACTCATTTTCATGCATGCATACTAAAGAATGCCAGAAGACCTAAAACGACCTCCGCTATCTTACCAGGCTTTCCATTTATTGACAGGAACTTGCCTAATGGATTACAAGTGCTTAACCAAGCCGTTGGTCATGGATGGACCATATGGCGCGGTTGAAAAGAATATCGATGTGAATCTCGTCTATGCAAGCTCATCAGCAAACAATGCAACAATAGCTTCAACGCAGCAAACGATTAACGAATATGAGGGAATGACAAAGTCCCTCGACATTGAAGCTGAAAACATTACTGAAGCTCCTCTAACTGAAACACCTATCACCATGCCCGATGGGGAAACTAAAATCCTAAAATTAAGTACATTACTAGAACCACGTCTAGCTAAAGATATCGAAAATGTACTTAGGGGTAATATGAAAGCATTTGCGTGGTCCTATACAGACATGTCTGGATTAGACCCTCGTATTGTCCAGCACAACATCATCCTTGATCGAAAACTAAGGCCAGTAAAACAGAAAGCACGAGAGGTCAAACCTGAGGTGGCATTAGCAGTTCGTAGTGAGATAACCAAGCTCTACCAAGCTGGTTTCATTAAGGCTGTTGATTACGCCGAATGGGTATCGAACATGGTTATAGTCCCAAAGAAGAACAGAAGTATCCGCCTGTGCATCGACTTCCGGGACCTTAACGTAGCAACCATAAAAGATGATTTTCCCTTACCTAGCATTGATCAACTAGTTGACTCAACTGCTGGGCATGCCCTATTATCATTTATGGATGGATTCTCGGGATATAACCAGATACGCATTAACCCAGAACACCAACTCTGAACCACTTTCATGACACCTTGGGGAACCTTCTGTTACACAATGATGCCTTTTGGTCTCAAGAACGCTGGGGCCACATATCAAAGGGCTATGACATATATTTTCAGCGATTACATCTTACACTTGCTCAATGATTATGTGGTTAAATCAAAATCGTCAGAACAACACGTACAGGATCTTGACTTAGTATTAAAACGTTGTCTAAAATACGAACTAAGGCTTAACCCAAAGAAATGTCTCTTTGGCGTCAAAACGGGTAAAATGCTTGGATTTGTAGCCTCAGAGGCAGGGATACGGGTAGACCTTGATAAGGTTAAGGCCAATACAAACCTAAGACCACCTAGCAATCTAACCGAACTTCGAGGGCTACAGGGTCGGTTACAGTTCATCAAGAGGTTAATAGAAAATTTTACGGGAAAACTCACACCCATGAACCACCTACTACGCAAGAATGTCCATTTTGAATGGACCCCGCAGTGCCAAGAAGCATTTGAAAACGTTAGGGTAGCACTCGCTTGGTTACCCACCGTATTCCCACCCAAAAACGATAGGTCGTTTTACATCTACCTGGCAACATCAGAATCATCAATCGCATCCATGTTGTGCCAAAAATGAGATGATGGAATTGAGGTCCCCGTATACTACCTGAGTCATGCAATGGTTGCCCATGAAAATAGATACAACAACGTAGAAAAGTCATGTTTATCTTTAGTCTTCTCTTTAAAGAAATGACTACATTATCTTTTCCAAAATCGAGTTGACATAATTTGCAAAGATAATGTGCTCAGAGCTATAATTGGAAACATCTACGAACCAAGCAGGATAGCCCGTTGGAAGGCAATCATAGCTGAGTTTGACCTGCACTATGTGGCACAATCGTCAGTAAAAGGGTAAGCCATAGCAAATCAAATGACCATATCGCCAACGCATGATCCAGGTACAATAGAACCCGAATTCCCAGACGAAAATGTAAATACAATAAACACAGTGGCAGATGACTACGATGCGATTCTAAATTTCGATGGAGCATCTACCTCTCGAGGAGGAAGTGCTGCCGTTGTAATCACGTACCCCTTTGGAGAAATTAAATCTTTCACCTATCACTTCAACTTTCATTGTACTAACAACGTAGCAGAGTATGAAGGTCTCCTCAGAGGTCTCGCGGCCGCACTAGCTTCAGACGTTACACGACTTGTAGTTAGAGGGGACTCACAACTAGTCGTAACCCAAGTCACAGACGTCTATACGTGTAAAGCGCAACACTTACAACCATACTGTGATTTGGCTAAGCACCTACTCAAACAATTTGGAAATGTTGATATCCAACATATCTCTAGGAATGACAATACCATTGCAGACGCCTTAGCAACCTTGGCTTTAAACATATCCCCTGACATGTTTCATGCACTACCAAGCTCCGTGACCAGTTATGCCAAGCCCATAACCAACACTCTCGACATGCTTCCAATTACATCTGTCAGTACAACACACACTAATGAATGGTATGATGACGTAAAAGAATACCTTCTGCGCAGTGAAATGTCACAACATTTAACCAACGCGCAAAAGGATGTAGTACGCAAGCGTTCTAAATAGTACACATTAATAGGGGATACATTGTGTCGTCGATCCTATGAAGGCATACTGCTGACATGCGTCAATAGTACCGAAGCCCAAACAGTTGTTGAACAGGTGCACGACGGAATCTGCGGGGGACACATTGCACCGAAGGCAATGGCAACCAAAATAAGATGCCTAGGCTACTATTGGCCACACATGGAATACGACTGTCAGTCCAAGGTCAAAACATGTAGTATATGTCAAAAACACGGTAATCTCATCCACATTCCACCAAATGAGTTGCATAAAACACAAATCACATGGCCCTTCCAGAAGTGGGGACTGGACCTCATTGGCCCGATAACGCCCACATCTTCTGCCGGGCATAGCTTTATTATAACAACAACTGAATACTTTACAAAATGGGTGGAGGCGGCACCCCTTCACAAAACTACTTCTAAAAAGGTGTGCCACTTCATCCTCGAAAATATTATAACCCGTTTTGGCATTCCCATGACAATCATCACTGACAACGGGCCATAATTTAGTAGTGCCGAGACCAAAACGTTTTGTGATAGTCTAGGGATCAAACATTCGTTTTCATCCCCTTATTATCCTCAGAGCAATGGGCAAGCAGAATCAACGAATAAGACAATCATCACAGTACTCAAAAAGATGTTTGCCCAGAGCAAACGAAGATGGCACGAACAACTGGTGTATGTGTTATGGGCATACCGTACCACGTGTGCCGATCGAAATCGTCGATGCGAGGCTGAAACGTTACGGGCACCGGCAGATCAGCGGACAAGCACAGTCGACCCTGCTTCCGCTTGAGGGCAAGTTGGAGTGGACGAAGGCAGAGTGCCTTGAATGGTCCGCACGCAGATCAAACAAGGAATTCCCCGAGCATCACCGAAGTGTTATACGCTGGGTTATGTGTAAAACAGAGCGTAAACGGTGAAACAGGCAGACAGCGTAAGCGTACAGGGGCGTAAACGACGTCGAGTGTGAACAGCGTAAACAGGGATAGGCCCAGCGTAAGCGTATACAGGCATAAACAGTGTGAACAGCGTAAACAAGTACAAAGGGCGTAAACAGATGCAAACGGCGTAAACAGTGGGCGTACACGGACGCAGACGGAGCGTAAACGTAAGCAAGCGTGAACGAAGCATGGGCCAAATTGACGTAAAACTGTAAAAGAACTTACAATAAGCGTTAACAGTAGATTATAGAGTTAAGATGTTGTGCACCGGTCTAACGTAGTTGTGTAGGGACACAAGGCGGACGTAAAGCCCCGGTGGACGGAGGGATGCAGCCGGCTGACACGGTAGGCAGAGCGCGGACTACGCTCAACGTGCAGGACTTCTAGCGTAAGCGTAAGCGTAAGGGGGTTTCTGCAGCGTAATTGCTTTGGGTCTGCTCTGGTAAATTTTTACGGGCTTGGTAAATGCGGAAAACTGGGCTATTTATAGGGGTAGGGTTACCGGGAAAATCGGACGGGGAGACACGTGGCGTATAGACCAGGCGTTACAATTTAGAAACATGGTATACACTGGGCGTATACATTACAACAGGTAGCAGCGTATACGCTGGGCGTATACGTTACAACAGGTAGCAGCGTATACGCTGGGCGTATACGCTGGGCGTAGACTTGGATAGATGACAGCGTATACGCTGGGGCGTATTCGCTAATGGATGCTGGACGTCGACTTGCTTCAATTCTTGCTTCTGTTTCACTTGCTGAGTGCGTGTGAAGTGTGTACGCTGAGCGTCGGGCGTATACGCTGGGCGTATACGCTAGGTGTATACGTTGGTGAATGTTGGGCGTATACATCGGGCATATACGCCGAAGAATGTCCACTTGGCGTATACGCCGAAGAATGTCCACTTGCTTCAATCCTTGCTCTTCGGTGTAATCTTCATTCTGCCATTGGAGATTTTGTCGTCGAGCGTGTGCATCTGCCGTACTTGGGCGTGTACGCCGGAGAGCTGGGCGTACACGCTAGGCGTAGACTCTGGGCGTAGACACTGGGCGTAGACGCTAGCTCACCACGGTTTAAAGTTGGGCGTATACGCTGGCACAACATTTAGAACCAGATGTTTCGATTTTCAAGATTGCCCTGTGTGACTTTAAATGTAGCCGAAGCCGCCCGTGGGTCATGGGGATCTGCTTCTTGTCAGACAAATGCTAAACTCACAGATTTTTGTGGTGTTTCATTGGCCCCTCTTTGTTGACACTTGGAGGAATCGACCCCAGAAGCATCGACAAAGAAGCGCAAAAAACCATAAGCAACTTGACAAAAGCTCTATCCTTTGCCACTTGACTAGACATCATCGTACCATGTTCAGTGGTGAATGGTATTGAAAGGACGAGATTGGTAACTGGCAGGGGGAAAGGGATCGTGGAGATCGATGACTGCCCGAGGGATCATGCTAGGAAAATGGGGTGCTCAGGTGTGCGGCATGCCGGTCCTTGTCGATAGCCGTCTTTCGGCAAACTTGGAACTCAAGCATGTGATGTGCGTCCTTTGGCGGAACAGTGCTCTTGGTGATTTTTCAAGAGAAACAGTTGTCACTACCAAAGCTACGGGGTGATGTTTTGCATTGTTTGGAGGAACAGCTCCCTCCTTTGGGGAAACTGTTAGCGAAGAGCCAAAGCCATGCGATAGAATGTTTCTTGACTGCTTTTGACATGAGTACGCATTTTGAAGACCGATACCTTCCCGCCTGGGGCTTATATGGGAAGTGCCAAGGGTCCCGTTCGTGACCAGGTTTTACATGGGATTTTTTTTGAAGCTTGTCCTTGTACTCATGCGTGAATATCATGTTCTGCGTGTTGCGACTGCTGTAACGTTTTGCAGTGTGCAATAGTTTGGTAAACAGATAGTGGGTTTTCGGGGAATGGGAATGTGCGGGTCAACGATTTGATTTAGTCTTGCCAGGTGGACCAATGGACATTGCCTCATCTTGCTACCTATGATGAAGCGCACTCTCGTACGAGAACTTCCGAGCGTCATCCTACAAACACAACTCCAAAGAGACAAGAAAACCATGAGTGAATTAATGAGTTTAGATTTAAATAGCTGTAGGTGAACAAAAATGTTGGGGTGATTCTGAGTATGGAATGTGAATGTCGACGATGCTGATGAGGGATGCAATGATTCTGATGAATAAATATGGCTGTGGAATGAGGAGTCGAAGATGAACGCGCCATTTTATAGTCTTAGCGAACTATTATGGGTTAGTTTTGTGTCATAACCCATCGGACATTGCCTGTTTAGCGTCGTGGCAGACGTTGCGTTGCCAGTTTTGAGTCTTAGCGGACCATGAAGAGGCAAGCTAGTTTATAGTCTTAGCGGACTCCGTGGTGTTAGTCTATAGTCATAACCCAGGACTGTTCTGTGGTATTAGTTTAAAGTCATAATCCAGGACTGGTCTGTGGTATCAGTTTATAGTCGTGATCCCAGGACTAGTCTGTGGTATCAGTTTATAGTCGTGATTCCAGGACTAGTCTG